>JAMKCH010062297.1:0-176621 GCA_023653785.1 Ophioderma brevispina
TTGTTCAAATATCAGCATTTACAATTTTGTTTAAAACTTGTTGGTTCTTCATTTTTTTGATTTTTTTCGCAAACGTCGCATCTCAAATGTCATATTTATGCATTGGAGAGCAAGAACTATTTTTTTCTTAATGTTAGTTTCCCAGACTTCACAAAATTTCAAAGATTTCAAATGAATATTGTATAATTTACCTAAGTATCAATTATTTCTGCATTTTTTTTTATTTTAGTTTAGATGATTATTTACGGAGCCCCTAAGGGGACATCGTAAAGAAAAAAAAAATATTTCGCTAATTCGTTCAAACGAATTACTAAACCGTTCAAACGGATTAGCAATCCGTTCAAACGAATTACTAATTTGTTTAAACGAATTACTAAATCGTTCAACGGATTTGTAATCAGTTCAAACGAATTACTAAATCGTTCAAACGGATTAGTAATCCGTTCAAACGAATTACTAAATCGTTGAAACGGATTGGTAATCCGTTCAAACGAATTACTAAACTGTTCAAACGGATTAGTAATCCATTCAAACGGATTACTAATCCGTTCAAACGGATTAGTAATCCGTTCAAACGAATTAATAAATCGTTCAAACGGATTAGTAATCCGTTCAAACGAATTAGTAATCCGTTTAAACGAATTAGTAATCCGTTTAAACGAATTAGTAATCCGTTCAAACGGATAAATAATCCGTTCAAATGAATTACTAAATCGTTCAAACGGATTAGTAATTTTCAAACGAATTACTAAATTGTTCAAACGAATTACTAAATCGTTCAAACGGATAAGTAATCCGTTCAAACGAATTACTAAATCGTTCAAACGGATTAGTAATCCGTTCAATCGAATTACTAAATTGTTCAAACGAATTACTAACGTTCAAACTGATTAGTAATCCGTTCAATCGAATTACTAAATCGTTCAAACGGATTAGTAATCCGTTCAAACGAATTACTAAATCGTTCAAACGGATTAGCAATCCGTTCAAACGAATTACTAAATCGTGCAAATGGATTAGTAATGACAACTTACCTGTCGAGTTAGGAAATTGACGACTTAATGGACGAGATAATTGATGACTTACCTGACGTGTTCCATGTGGGGGGACATGGACAATGGGATCAAGCTCAATGGGTAGGGACAGGGGTAATATGGGGTCATGAACGGGGGACAAGGATAATGGATTCAAGAAGAAAGGGACAGGGGCAATGGGGTCAAGAACAGGGGGAAAGAGATATTGGGGTCAAGAACAGATGGACAGAGAACTAGGGTCAAGAACTGGGAACAGGGACAATGGGGACAGGGACAATGGGGTCAACAACAGGGGGACATGGACAATGTGGTTAAGAACGGAGGAGAAAGGGACAATGGGGTCAATCGGGTCAAGAACTGGGGACAGAGACAACGAGGTCAAGAACTGGGAACAAGAAAATGGGATCAAGAACGGGGGAGGAACAATGGAGTCATGAACATTGGGGAAAGCGACAATGGGGCGATGAACAATGGGGACAGGGACAATGGGGGCATGAACAATGAGAGACCGGGAAAATTGGGTTAAGGGGTCAAGAACAATGAAGGAACAGGGACAATGGGATCAAAAACAATAAATACATAGGGACAACGAGGGTCAAGAATAATGAGGGAACTGGGACAATGGTGTCAAGAACAGTGGACAGGGACAATGGGGTCATGAACAACGGGGAAAGGGACAAAGGGTCATGAACAATGGGGACAAGGATAATGGGTTCATGTACAGTGGGACAGGGACAAAAGAGCAAGAACGGGGACAGGGCAATTGTGTCATGAACAATGAGAGGACAGGGACAATTGGGTAATGAACAATGGAGGACAGGGATAATGGGTCATGAACAGGGGGACAGGGACAATAAGGTCAAGAACAATGGACAATGGGGTCATGAACAATGAAGTGGCACTGACAATGGGGTAATGAACAATGGAGGACAGTTATAATGGAGTCATGAACAGGGGGACAGGGACAATGGGGTCAAAAACAGGGAGACATGAACAAGGGCACATGGGCAATAGGGTCATGAACAAGGGAGACAGGGACAATGGGGTTAATAGGTTCAAGAACTGGGGGACAGGGACAACGGGGTCATGAACGGGGACAGGGACAATAGCATCAAGAAGAGGGGAAGGGACAATGTGATCAAGAACAGGGGGAGAGACAATGGGGTCAAGAAGGGGACCGGGACAATGCGGTCAAAAGGAGGGGACAGTGATGACTTACCTGATGACTTACCTGACGTGTTCCATGTGGGGGAGATGGACAATGGGATCAAGCTCAATGGGACATGGACAATGAGGTCAAGAACAGCGGGACAGGGACAATGGGGTCATAAACAACAATGGACAGGGGTAATATGGGGTCATGAACGGGGGACAAGGATAATGGATTCAAGAAGAAAGGGACAGGGGCAATGGGGTCAAGAACAGGGGGGAAGAGATATTGGGGTCAAGAACAGATGGACAGAGAAATAGGGTCAAGAACTGGGAACAGGGACAATGGGGACAGGGCCAATGGGGTCAACAACAGGGGGACAGGGACAATGTGGTTAAGAACGGGGGAGAAAGGGACAATGGGGTCAATCGGGTCAAGAACTGGGGACAGAGACAATGGGGTCAAGACAAGGGACAGGGACAATGGGTCAAGACCTGGGGGACAGGGACAAAGGGGTCAAGAACAGATCATAGAGACAATGGGGTCATGAACAGGGAGAGGGATGGACAGGGACAATGGGTCAAGACGAGGGGCCAGGGTCGATGGGGTCAAGAACAGGGGTACAGGTCAAGAAATGCGGACAGGTAACATGGGGTCAATGGAGTCAAGAACTGAGGAACGGGGACAATGGGGTCAAGAAGTGGGGGATAGGGACAATGGGGTCAAGAACTGGGGGATAGGGACAATGGGGTTAAGAACAATGGGGAATAAGCGGTTCTCGAACAACAATATTCGCCTGCCTTCGCGATCCACCATTCCTTCACTATTTTATAACTTGACCTTATGTGACATTTGACCCTGTATGTGAGCTTTGATCTCATCATATGAAGGGTCCCAATGTGCATCTATGATCCAAGTTCTGCAGCTATTGGACTTTTACTATTCGAATAATACCAATTTGATGTATCAGCCCATTTTATAACTTGACCTCATACGATTTTTGACCTTGATATGTGACCCTTGACCTAATCAACATATGGAGGTTCCCAAAGGCATCTATGACCTTATCTCTGTAGCAATTGGACGTTTAGTTCTCGAATGCGAAACTTTTTCCGAAACTTTAACCTTGGAATACACGAGACAGGCACACGGGCACACGGGAAGACAAAATTCAAGACTGGTAGGTGTCGTCTGCTGCAATTCCTGCAGGCGATACAAAATGGATCAAGACGAGGGGACCAGGGAGAACGGGGTCAAGAACATAGGGACAGGTTGATTGGGGTCAAGAACAGGGGGACAGGATGATGGGGTCAAGAAATGCGGACAGGTAATATGGGATCAATGAGCTGAGGCAAAGAACTTTAAACAGGGTCATGAACAGGGGGAGATAGACAATGGGGTCAAGAACAGGGGGACAGGGAGAACGGGGTCATGAACAATGGGGACAGGGACAATGGGGTCACGAATAATGAGGGACAAAGACAATGGGGTCAACTACAGGTTGGCAGGGACAATGGAGTCAATAACTGGGGGAAGGGACAATAGGGTCATGAACATTGGGGAGAAGGAAATGGGGTCAATAGGGTCAAGAACTGGAGGAACAGGGACAATGGGGTCAAAGAGGTCATGGACAATGGGGACAGATCGTCATGTGAGTGCAACAAAGTCGTATCTGCATTTTCCTGATTTTACAGGAGAAGCATTTTTGTGTTTCATTCTTTTGTGACTTTTCAAATGAAAATAATTTTTACACACGATAAAAATGTATTTTTTAAAATATCTTATAAATATTTCATTTCCCACTTAAGTCGACTAATTAAGAAGTAATTGGCTAATTAAAATGGCGTAACTACACACATGATTTCCCGTGTCGTGCAACAAAGTCGTATCTACCAGTTACGACTTTGTTGCACGACACGGGAAATTCAGTTTTGAGTGCAACAAAGTCTTATCTACACCTAATTAGGCCTAATTAGCCTAATAACTCTGTAATAAATTGAGCCTTATACTCGAAATATATGTTAAATTATGCGTATTCATTTACTTTTGTAAATTAATTAAGTACTGAGCGTAATATTGAGTGGAAAAAGGTCGTAACTACATTTTTTGATATGTTTTTAAAGGTTTATTGGGCCGAAATTAGCAAAAATTGCATAAATTTGGTAAAAAATGAAATTGCTCTTTTCACAAAATATTTTGGGAGATTTTTTACTTATACACCTTTTTAAAAACCATCGCTTTACAAGAAATAAAATGTCGTATCTACATACTAGTTTTCCCGTGTCGTGCAACAAAGTCGTATCTACCAGTTACGACTTTGTTGCACGACACGGGAAATTCAATTTTGAGTGCAACAAAGTCGTATCTACACCTAAATAGGCCTATTTAGCTGAATAACTCTGCAATAAATTGAGACTGTCACCTAAAATGTATATCAAATTAAGCGTAATGAACTACTTTTTCATATTATATAAATAACTCAATTTCGCCAAAAATGTCAGTTACGACTTTGTTGCACTCACATGACGAGATACAATGGGGTCAAGAACATAGGAGGTTGGGACAATGGGGTCAAGAACTGGGGACAGGAAAAATGGGGTCATGAACAATTTGGGTACAGGAGAAATGGGGTTAAGGGTCAAGAACAATGAAGGGACAGGGACAATGGGTCAAGTTGTAAATAACAATGAAAGGGACAGGGACAATGGAGGTCGAGTCAAGAAAAGGGGGACATGCTAACTGAGGTTATGGACATGGGTGACAGGGACAATGGGGCCAATATAGGGTCAAGAACTGAGAGGACAGGGGCAGTGGGGTGAAGAACGGAAGCAGGGACAATGGGACAGGGACATGGGACCGGGACAATGGGTCAACAGGTCAAGAACAGGGGAAGGGATCCATGTCCACCCACTTCTTGACCCCATTAACCCCATTATCCATGTTCCCCTGTTCTTTACCCCGTTGTCACTGTCCCCTCTTTTTGACCCCATTGTCCAGGTCCCCTTCTTGACCCCATTGTCTCTGCCCCCCTGTTCTTGATCCCATTGTCCCTTCCCCTCTTCTTGATGCTATTGTTCCTGTCCCCCAACCAGAGTTTCCAACTTTTCTCTTTCCCCTCTTCCATTATTCTTTCATTCCCTCCCGGGAGATAGAGATAGACACATGCTTCTAAAAGATATAAGATAGGGGTCATTTTTTTCTTACTCGCCCTGTATAATTAAAGTTACGACCATTTTACATTAGACGTGTGAATTTCACATTTATCCCATTTTTGCATTGTGTTCTATGGGAAGGCAAAGTAGGTGCATCCTACGGTCAAGGTACCATACAAAACACACCAAGGATCAAAAATGATACAAGAGGAGCCAAGTATACCAATTTAATGTAGGTAACAAGATTAAGACAAACTAAACTAAAGCAGAATGCACACCATTTTTTTATACAAGAATATGCAACCACAGACAAAGAACCACAAAACTGACATGGAACGTACGGCAGCGTTCGATGACCAAAATGTAGTCATTTCCAAAGCCTATCACTTAATAGAAGGAATGTCCCTACTCTGATCATACTTACTGTATGGAGGTGGGTGTCGCATATGAAAATAGAGAAACAGATTTAATTATTTTATTATTGAAATCATGCTTTAAAAACACGGTCATAATGCACTTATTTTTTCTCTTTTCTTACTTTTTCTTCGTTCTTTCAAAAAAAAATCTTGATCATCTGATTAAAGCCATTAAATATCATGGATATAAATATTAGACCAAATGGATATTAGACCATATGAACATTAGACCAAATGGATATTAGACCAAATGGGCATTAGACCAAATGGGTATTAGACCAAATGAATATTAGACTAGATGAATATTAGACCAAATGGATATTAGATCAAATGGGTGTTAGACCAAATGGATATTAGACCAAATGGATATTAGACCAAATGGGTTTTAGACCAAAAGGATATTAGACCAAATGGGTTTTAGACCAAATGGATATTAGACCAGATGGATATTAGACCAATTGGCATATTAGACCAGATGGGTATTAGACCAATTGCCATTAGACCAATTCGGTTATAGACGATATGGATATTAGACGATATCAGTTTTAGACCAGATGAATATTAGACTACATGGCTATTAGACTAAATGGTTTTTAGCCTAAATGGTTATTAGACTAAATGGTATTAGACCAATTGGAGTTAGACAAAATGGCCATTAGACCAATTGGGATTAGACCAAATGGCAAGTCACCAAAATGGTTTAGATCAAGCGTGACAGAAATGACTTTGGCAACCTGATTTTATTCATCAACTAAAAACACCGACCAACAACTTAAATCATTCTGTGTTATTTGTCTTTGTGAGACGACTTAAATGGTATCATTACTTTAACACTCCATTCGCTGTTAAATATACTTTTTGCCGTTAAAGGGGCAACAAAAGATCTCGCCCACGATCCACCTTATCGAAAATATAATAATATTGACTATAATATTGACAATATAGGTGCGTGTTCCGATCGTCTTTGGGACCCCCCTGTTTTACCCGGAAGTAGTATCGATTTTGATATCAGATGAAAGGCCGTATTTTTCTCTTTGTCGTCCTGAAATTTGAGCCCTCAAATTCATTTCATCCCCAAGATATAAACAAAAAACCGCCGTTTAAAGGCTGACTCAGAGATTTTCCGATGAGGGCGCCCTCAATTTTCAAATAAATTGTGTTTTTTGCATGTACATAATGCTTGTCCTTATACTAATCACTGTGTGAAATAGCTAAGCTCAAATCGAAGTCCTTCATATAGAAAATCACACCTTTGTTTAAAAATTCCGGATCCGGATATTTTGTTATACACAGTACCCTATGGCACTGTTATATACACATAAATGTTTACTGCATCAAAACGAAAAATCCGATTCATCTCAAACTTTGGAATTGAGCATTCTAGGTGACTATCTTTAGTTCTAGTTGACTATTTTTAATTAATATATTAAAAATATATATTCAGAAATCTCTGAGTCAGACTTTAAGTGGTTAACCATTTTAATTAGCACAGTATTGAATAGGGCCTTGCAACATGCATTGTTGCGTCTACCATCAAAACCGCAAGTTTGTTTCCCACGGTACTTGACGGGGTTTATGTGCAAGTTCCAGACTCTCATATCAAGTAGAGAACACAATACACATAAATCGGAACAAGCACCTTTAATAGCGTTTCCACCGTACCATTAAGAACTAAAAAAAAAAAAAAAAAAAAACTTAAATGGTATCATTACTTTAACACTCCATTCGCTGTTAAATATACTTTTTGCCGTTAAAGGGGCAACAAAAGATCTCGCCCACGATCCACCTTATCGAAAATATAATAATATTGACTATAATATTGACAATATAGGTGCGTGTTCCGATCGTCTTTGGGACCCCCCTGTTTTACCCGGAAGTAGTATCGATTTTGATATCAGATGAAAGGCCGTATTTTCCTCTTTGTCGTCCTGAAATTTGAGCCCTCAAATTCATTTCATCCCCAAGATATAAACAAAAAACCGCCGTTTAAGTGGTTAACCATTTTAATTAGCACAGTATTGAATAGGGCCTTGCAACATGCATTGTTGCGTCTACCATCAAAACCGCAAGTTTGTTTCCCACGGTACTTGACGGGGTTTATGTGCAAGTTCCAGACTCTCATATCAAGTAGAGAACACAATACACATAAATCGGAACAAGCACCTTTAATAGCGTTTCCACCGTACCATTAAGAACTGTTCGAATGTTCAGCAATAGACCGTGAATAAATTCCTCTGCACTGATGATTCCTGCACGATATATAAATCGATTGTCTACGGCAAAAGAGCGATTCCACTGCACACCTTCCGCTAAAGCTCGCCGATAATAAAGATAATTTACCCCTGAAAATAATAATTACTTATTTGTACTGATAGGCTGATCTAATTGAACAATAATAGGTTTATTATTTTAAACAAGAACGATATGGCTTATAACATACCAGCAAAATTATACTGCAACTCTGACCTTTAATCAGACCATTAGTTTGCTTTATTGAACAATTTAATATCAATTATTTTCGAAATTGCATTGAATACGGGGCTTTGGTCATCCCTGAAAGAAGCAAGACGATTAACCAACGAAACTGACTTATTTTTAGCAACTTGTTCAGCATTAATTTAATTATATCGATGCTATGTATTCCATTTAATTATCTACCATTTTGTCATAACAAAATGACGGATCAATTCTGACGACCACTTATATATAGGTACTCTATAGGTTTTTGTAATGTACACAGTCACCGCTCATTATGCGTTGTTCTCTTGTTTAATCAACAGTGTATAATGAACGAAGAAACCTGGATCAAAATATAACTATATAATCTAATATTTACACTCGGACCAATCGGAAAGCAGTTGTGCATTTTTTTAAAAATCAGCTCACACTTTTTCTCAATGACCACTTAACAGACATAGTTACCATCACAGTCGTGTTGACAAATAGGTAATAACTGATATTTTTATGAAATTGCTTTTGTATTGAGTTGCGAAAATTAGGTCAATATGCAATAAGTTGATATCAAGTGACAGTCTCAGTTATTAGGCTAATTAGGCCAAATTAGGTGCAGTTACGATTTTGTTGTACCCAAGATTGAATTTCCGTTTAGTGCAATGAACTCGTTGCTGGTAGTTACGACTTTTTTGCACTCTCCACGGAAAGTAATAATGTAGATACTACGTTTCATTTTCGTAAGGTAATGGTTTTAAGAAGGTGTGTAAATAAAAATTTGTCACGATTTTGGCGAAATAATCTTAATAATGATTGTAGTTATGACTTTATTGGCATTCAGCACTAGGCTCAGTACTTATGGATTGTAAAAAGTAACTAATACGAATAATTTAATATATAATTCAAGTAAAAGGCTCAATATTTTGCAGAGTTATTCATCTATTCAGCCATTTATGCCTAATTTGATGTAATTACGACTTTGTTGCATTCAAAATTGAATTTTGGTTGAGTTCAACAAATTACTTTCTTGCACTCGATGGGAAAATCGTGTATAGTAACGCTAACGTCTTAGTCCATTTAAGTTGCAATAAAATATTCATATTATATTTTTAAAAGTACATTTATCATCGTTATAATAATAATTGTCATTCGAAAAGTCACTAATAAATGACAGAAAAATATTGTTTTCCGGTAAAATCATGAAAATGTAAATACGACTCTATTGCACTTCACACGACGATATGTAATACGATTTTTATGAAGGATCAGTTATCTCGTAAGTGCAATTGACCCATTTGTAAGCCAAGGTTTATAACTTCAGTTTCATCTATATTTGCTTTGATCATACGATCACAATATCATCTTCGTCGTCAGCTCTAGCACAACCCTGATAAATAGCAAATTATTGGATTATCTGAAAGAATACATTGAAATTGACGTCAGCAAGCAGATCTTCCTTACCAGAAATCTAAAAAACGGATTAAATCTTATTTCGGCCACAATCCACGCCACGTGAGTTGTATTTATTTCTCGACAACATACACGTCTTCTCAGAAGGGAATGTAAATAAAAAGGGAATTAATACAAGGGATGTCATTTTGTGCATTCTAAAACGTTGAAATAGGACTTGTCTTCCTTTTTGTGAATTACCGATCCTGCAAGGGTAACTTATCTCACACCATCTCTATATGCATATTTCCTACATCTTACATTCTGATGTCAGTGTGTGTTTGTGTGAGTGTTAACTATAATTAAAATTCTGACAATGTACATTTAAAACTTGTTGAGTCGAATTACAACACAGAAATACAAATATGACAAAAGCTTTGAAGTTGAGTAAATTTCGAACGCGCAATTATCACCCGATCCTAGACGTAACGGGCTATAATTAAGGCGATGTGTGACAGCCAGTAGTAATAGGTGCTCAATAGATCATCAGAGGTAAAAAAAAGTAATTCCTTCAACAGATTTAAACATGAAAGCGGTGCACATTTTACATGACAAGGAAGAACACGGAACAACCGGAGGAATGGACAATTTTATGGTAAAAAAAATTGGCACAAATTCAAGTTAATATTGGAAATGCTGTGTGCTGACGTCATTGTCAATCAGGGGAGGACACTACGATCCACAATACACAAGCCAGTTGCGGTGCCACAGTTCGCCCCGAGGTAAGACGCAAACGATCCCAAATAGATATAGATACAGATAATAGGACTACTGGAAGAACATTTGGGAATCTTCAGCCGAATACAATGTATATACAAAAGACTCCTTGCATGTATTCACCATGGTCTGACTCTTACAAACGACGCTTAATTGAAATCGTGAGCAGTTTACTTGGAGGGTCAATCAAAAAAAAAAGTATTTCACAAGATTGCGAGTAAGTAATCAATGCATCCGAGAAGGGCATGTGATTTATCGGTTTAAATTAAATACCAGATCATTGGGGACGAATTAAGGTGAATGCAGAAAGTACATATAAGCGTGAGTCCATAAGCAGTGGGGTTGCGGAGGGGAAGTCACTAAAATAAACTGACGATCTCCCCGAGATTAGAAAAAAACAAACATCCGTTATCATTTGCAATAGGACATTTATCTGTCCTACAAACACAACCACCAAGAATTCTTAGTTGAATTAAATATCAAATTATTATTAAATTTAGTCCCATCCATTACCATCAATGAATACATGTCCAAGTTACATAAAGCTAATGACATAACCTCTACGGTCCAAATTGTCAAGAAAGGATACTGTCAAAGTAACAAATAGCTCATGACATAAAGTAAGAGGTACCTCCATGTCCGAACTTTGGTAAGAAAGGATACCTGTCAAATTACAATTATAATAGCAATGACATAGCCTCAAGGATCCAACTTCGATTAGACGTTCGATTCCGTCCTGCGATACTGCACAACATCATTTAACAAACAATGCCTCATTCCGGTGGCCAATTGGACGTTTAACGTTAAACTACTTAGTGGGACGCATACTGAAAAGATTGGCACAAATTCCAGTTACTATGGAATGTGTGTCTGACTCATGTACTCAGGTGGAGAACACCTACGCATCCCATCATAAAAATCCAATTGCGGTGCACAGCTGCCCCGAGGTTTAAGACGCAAACGATCCCACTAGACATAGATACAGATAATAGACTACTGGAAGACATTTGGGGAATCTTCAGCGAATACATGTATATACAAAAAGATCATTGCGGTATTTCACCATGGTCTTGACTCTACAAGCGAGCTTAATTGAAATCGTGAGCATTTACTGGGGGGCCATCAAAAAAAAAATAGTCAAAAGATTGCGAAGTCAGAAAGTAATCAATGCAATCGAGAATGTGCATGTGATGTATCGGTTACTTAATACAAGATCATTTGATGATGACGACATAATGTGAATGCAGAAGTACTGATATAATGCTGTGAAGTTCCATAAGCATTGGTGTTTGCATAGTGTAAATCAATAAAATAAAACAAAACTGACGATCTTCCCCTAGATAGAAATTAAAAACAAACATCCGTTATCATTTGCAATAGGACATTTATCCGGCCATTAAAACAAATCCCAAAATCTATGGTATAAATATCAAATTATTATTAAATTTTCGTTACAAATCCATTTACTCATTAAGAATACCTGTCAAAGTTACATAATAGCTAATGACATAACTCTTACGTCCAAATGGTCCAAGCTAAGGTAAGGAACAGTCAAAGTAACAAATAGCTCATGACATGAAGTAAGAGGTACCTCCATGTCCGAACTTGCTAAGCAAGAATACCTGTCAAAAGTTACAAAATACTAGCACATTGACATATCTCAATGAACACTTTCGATAGACGTTCGATTCCGTCCTGCGCTATACAAAATCATTGAACAAAACATGGCTCATTCGGTGGCCAATTGGGGACGTTTAACACGTTTAAACCTACTAGTGGGGGACGGTCGTGAACAGATTGGCACAAATTCCAGTTACTGATGGAAATGCTTGTGTTGACGTCATGTCAATCAGGGGAGACACTAAGCATCCAACATAACAAGCCAATTGCGGTGCACAGCTGCACCGAGGTGGTAAGACGCAAACGATCCCAAATAGATATAGATACAGATAATAGAATAATGGAAGACATTGGGATATCTCAGCCGAAACAATGTATATAACCAAAAGACTCTGCGTATTCACCCAGTGACTCTACAAACGAACGCTGAATTGAAATCGTGAGCAGTTTACTTGGAGGGTCAATCAAAACAAAATAGTATTGTCAAAAGATTGGCGAAGTAATCAATGCAATCCGAGAAATGCATGTGATTGTTATCGGTTTACATTAATACAAGATCGGAAGAGACGAAGAATGGGAAGCAGAAGATACTCGATAATGCGTGAGTTTCCATAAGAATTGGGTTTGCGTAAGTGTAAGTCACTAAAATAAAAACTGACGATCTTCCCCGATAGAAATAAAAACAAAACATCAGTTATCTTTGCAACTAGGGACATTTATCTGTCCTTACAAACAAATACACCAAGATTCTATTGATAATAATATCAAAATTTATTAAATTTTATTTCCCATCCATACATCAAGATAATGTCAAAGTTACAAATAGCTAAGCATAACCTCTACGTCCCAAATTGGTCAAGCAGGCTACCTCAAAGAACAAATAGCTCATACATGAAGTAAGAGGTACCTCCAGGTCCGAACTTGGTAAGCAAGGATATAGGCCAAAGCTTAAAAATTAGTCGCTTCTATCGCCTCTTAAAGCCCTGACATAGCCTCAATTGACCCAACTTCGATTAAACGTTTCATATAGAAGTCCCAGTATGCAAACGAGGGACTGCCACTGATTGCTGGCATGGCAATCTGCACAACATCCATACAGCGCATGACGGAATCAATTCAAAAAATCATTTGACTACTAAGGGCTATTATTGAAAAACGCCTACCCAAATGGGCCGGCAAGAAAGGATATCGTCAGTTACTAATAAGCTCCTGACATGAAGAAAGAGCTATCTGCTTCTACCTATAATCCATACTTCTCCAGCAGAGGATATTTCAATATTTACATCATATTAGACGCGAGCAAGAAATACTCTATAACCTATTCTCCAGGCAAGAATACCGTAATTTCCATGATGATATAGATTTATGACTATTTATATAAAATTTTGTTTGCCCCTATAGTTTAGTGGGTTGGAAGGCGTTTCCCATTTCCCCCCCATGAAATCAATTCTCATCCATGTTCGCCTTATCAGGAAAAAAGTAGTAGAACACGGTAGGTATGTTAAAAAATTCAAGATGGCAGCCATAAAAACGCTTTTCAAGGATTTTTTAATCGGTGCTATGATCCGCCATCTGCAACTTCAAACAAAGTTAACCAGGTAATTTTGTCTAACACGTTTTGAAGGGGCAAAAATTGGTCGCCATATTGAATGTTAAATATACTCACTGAGCAAAAAAGGCAGATATAAGTTTCTAATAGTCTAAGGCATATATTCCTTAATTTATTTTCTCATTTTGTGACTATACAAGGTGTCTCAGAAAGAACGTTACCCTCCAGAAACGGCCATTTTTGCTTACTTAATCAATCCCTATCCTTGTTTTAGCTTTATATAATGAAAATATGTACTCTTTGGAACATATGGTGAAAATAAGAAAGAAAACGGTGAAAAAATAACCAAACAATGACTATTTCCCTAAAAATGATGCAAACCTACTTTGTCCACGGCAGAGAAACATGTGCATTGTAATTCTTGTGGATTTGAGCACACGTCCTCAGATTTAATAATTTGTTCACATGTAATGCCTAAAAAGCACCTGAAACATGCACTTAATTTGTTCTTCAGAATGAAGTGACCTAAATCCCTTCACCCGTCTCCCATCATAATGCAAATAATGAATTTGGTTAAATAATAGCATTGGGCGTGACTCCTACAATGGCATATTCTACTAAACTGCCCTTGGGTTAAAGGACCATCGTTCATCGTGAATGGGTAAAGTTTTTCATCGAAGTAGGGTTCCCAGTAAGATGGCTATCAAGGGAAACAGAGAAAAAATTCTGGAGAATGGCAAGACTCTATAAAAAGGTGGAAGGAGAGAGATATGGTCGTCAAAGAACAGGACAATCAGCCGTGAATAATGCTGCAGTGCGTAGAGAACTCAACAATAAACATGATAAACTCTAGAACCAGCAATGAACCTTGGAATTTGAGAGTATTATTTGCCAGGAGGGTCTTAAACGTTTTTATGTCTGGGATATTTGCATCCATGGTTTCCTCTGCTAATGCAAGCCGTGGACAAAGTAGGTTTGCATCATTTTTATGGAAATAGTCATTGTTTGGTTATTTTTTCACCGTTTTCTTTCTTGTTTTCACCATATGTTCCATAGAGTACATATTTTCGTTATATAAAGCTAAAACAAGGATAGGAATGGATTAAGTAAGCAAAAATGGCCGTTTCTGGAGGGTAACGTTCTTTCTGAGACACCCTGTACAACTAAACAATACAGACATACATAAACAGCACTCTTATACTTTATTCTTGAGGCGGCCACGTTGGCTACCAACTTGGACCCGAAGCAAAATAACAATACAAATATGCATGCCAAGAGTAATTATAATTATAATGGCTATAGAACAACATTGTTCGTTTTTGTTGAAAACTGTATTTTTTCAATAAATTTACCTAAAAATGGCACGTGGGACAATTTTTGAATTTTTTAACCTAGCTAATCATTATCTACGCATTTTTTTCTGATATAGAGACATTGATTAGAAATTGATTTCAGGGGGTGCACAAGACCCCCATCTACCCACTAACACTAAACTACTAAGGAAGTCAATTGGCAAGTGTCTTGTACGCACCTAATAGTGTGGTTTGGTATGTCAATGAACCAGTTCCCGTAGGATTTTTATGCTAAAATTGATTTTCTTGCTGTTTTGCATTCAATAGGGACCAGACTGTCAGAAAATGGGGGAGTTCAAATTTTCAGACTGCTTACCCCTCCTTCAAGGGGGTAACGTTACTACAGAGGAAATTTTGAAATCGAGTGTTAATTGTGTTAATATACATTAACATATTCGTCTCCTTATAAGGATTAGAAAAAGTATATATTTGCCTAGGTTCCAACCTTTAGTTAAAGCGCTATAGCCCCATAATGGTTCCAGGTCATCCTGGGTAAAATTTACCCAATGCTCTGATTTCGTTGAATTTTGTGACAAGTTGTTTGTATTGTCTCATATTGTCTCATTCAAAAATGTATTATTTTACAGTGTGTGACATTTGGTTAGCTAATTACATAACAAAGTGTAAGGTTTCTACATTGTCTATGGGGGGATCAAATCTTCCCTGGATGTTGCAATGGGAATCACCAAATCAGTTAAATGCATTTTCTGTGTAAACACTCTACGAACCGATACATTATTGACAATATTAATAGCGTTTCCACCGTACCATTAAGAACTATTCGAATGTTCAGCAATAGACCGTATTCAAATTCCTCGCACTGATTCCGACTGATATTAAATGGAAATGATAATCTAAAAATGAACTCGCAACTCACATTTCATAGTTTTGGTATTGGTTTAGATACAGTAGTGATGAAGTTAAATATTTTCTCACGCTTGAATAAATGTTTGTTGTTGACAATGATATTTAGGTCGTAATATTTGATACAACTCGAAGAAAACTAAATCAAAAGTGCATGGAAACACAGATCAGAGATGCTCAGTACATATAGTTCTATCAAAATGTGTTACTCTTTGACAGGAATTAATTTTTGTTTTTTTACAAATTGTTAAATGTCTTTCTCCAAATACAACCACACATTCAGCTATTGCTTAGACAACATTAACTATTATTTCCTTGTTTATTTGTACGCCATTTTCTTCAGTGTCCATTAATTAAACACGATTTGGTTAAGCTGGTAAGCTTGGAACTGCTGACTAAGTGATTTGGAGGAGGTTATTGTGTTGTTTTTAAATGTAATTTTCTTGTACGTAGACTCGTTGCTGTGCTTGTAATTTTGGTTGGACGCACCATCAGTCTGATGAGTGCCACGGTTATGAAAGTGAGGCATCTAATAAACTATAACTATCTATAACTATAACTAAATCGATTGCCTACGGCAAAACAGCGATTCCACTGCACACCTTCCGCTAAAGCTCGCCGATAATAAAGATTATTTACCCCTGAAAATAATAATTACTTATTTGTACTGATAAGCTGATCTAATTGAACAATAATAGGTTTATTATTTTAAACAAGAACGATATGGCTTATAACATACCAGCAAAATTATACTGCAACTCTGACCTTTAATTAGACCATTAGTTTGCTTTATTGAACAATTTAATATCAATTATTTTCGAAATTGCATTGAATACGTGGCTTTGGTCATCCCTGAAAGAAGCAACACGATTAACCAACGAAACTGACTTATTTTTAGCAACTTGTTCAGCATTAATTTAATTATATCGATGCTATGTATTCCATTTAATTATCTAATATTTTGTCATAACAAACTGACGGATCAATTCTGACGACCACTTATCTCGTCGGTTTTGTCTATAGGTTTTTGTTTTTGCCATTTTTGATGAAATTGATTTTATAATGAGTTGCGAAAATGTAGGTCAATTAGCAATAAGTTGATATCAAGGACAGTCTCAGTTATTAGGCTAATTAGGCCAAATTAGCTGCAGTTACGATTTTGTTGACCTAAGATTGAAATAAACACGTTACTGGTAGATACGACTTTGTTGCACTCCCCAGGAGGTAGACGTTTCATATAGAAGTGTCCCATGGATGCAAATGAGGTATTGCCATTCATTCCGTCAAACGCTACTGCAACAATGTCATACACGCATGACGGAATCAATTGTAATACCTCATTTGCATCCATGGGACTTTTATATGAAACGTCTACCCTCCAGGGAAAGTAATCACGTAAGGTAATGATTTTAAGAAAAATGTGTTAATAAAAATCCATTTTTAATTTTTACCAAATTTGTGATGATTTTGGCGAAATAACCTTAATAATGATTGTAGTTATGACTTTCTTGGCTCAGTACTTATGGATTGCAAAAAGTAAACGAATACGAATAATTTGATATATAATTCAAGTAAAAGACTCAATATTTTGCAGAGTTATTCAACTATTCAGCCATTTATGCCTAATTTGATGTAATTACGACTTTGTTGCATTCAAAATTGAATTTTCGTTGAGTTCAACAAAGTACTTTCTTGCACTCGATGGGAAAATCGTGTGCAGTAACGCTAACTTCTTAGTCGATTTAAGTTGGAATAAAATATTTGGGGGAACGTGTTGGCGCAGCGTATCTTCCCTCGCCTTTCACCAATGAGGTCTCGGGTTCGATTCCCGGCAAGGGCTTGTTCTCGGTGGCTTTATGTGAATTTGGTTTCTCGATCCATACTCGTTCCCGCAGGTTTTCTCCGGGTACTCCGGTTTCCTCCTGCTTCTAAAATCGAGCTTCTTGGCATAAATCTGTTCTGGTATTATGGTTTCTCTGATGTGCTGAGCGCCTTTCATGGCAGCCGCACAGCGCCTTGATCACGTTTACGTGGATATGTCGCGCGTTAAAAATACAAATTATTATTTTAAAATTATAAAATTATTATTCATATTATATTTTTAAAACTACATCTATCATCGTTTATAATAATATTTTTCATTCGAAAAGTCACTAATGAATGACAGAAAAATATTGTTTTCCGGTAAAATCATGAAAATGTAAATACGACTCTATTGTACTTCACACGACGATATGTAATACGATTTTTATGAAAGATCAGTTATCTCGTAATAGTCCAGGCTACAGACCTATAAGCATTGGTGTTTGTGTAGTGTAAATCAATAAATAAATTGACAATCTTCCCCAAGACAGAAATAAAACAAACATCCGTTGTCATTTGCAATAGGACATTTATTTGTCCTTAGAAACAAATCACCAAGAATTCCATTGATAATAAATATCAAATTATTTATTAAATTTTAGTTCCCATCCATACAATAAGTAACGCAAGGCAGTGAACCTCTAAATCCAGAGTTTGCGTGACTCAAGAATACCTGTCAAAGTTACATAATAGCTCATGGCATAACCTCTACGTCCCAAATTGGTCAAGCAAGGATATCTGTCAAAGTAACAAATAGCTCATGACATAAAGTAAGAGGTACCTCCATGTCCGAACTTGATACCTGTCAAAGCTACAAATTATAATAGCACATGACATATCCTCAAAGATCCACTTTCGATAGACGTTTCATGTAGAAGTCCCAAGTATGCAAATGAGGTATTGCCATCGATTCCGTCCTGCACTACTGCACAACATCATACAGCGCAAACCTCATTTGCATACTAAGGACTAATATATGAAACGCCTACCCAAATTGGCCCGGGAAGCAAGGATACCTGCCAAAGTTACATAATAGCTCCTGACATGAAGAAAGAGCTATCTCTATATCCATACTTCTCCAACAAGGATATCTGTCAAAATTTACATCATATTCATGACGCGAAGCAAAGAATTACTTCTATAACCTATTTCCTCCAGGCAAGAATACCTTTGCTTTGTGAAAAAAATTAGCCAATAAAGCCGCTTTCAAGATTTTTTAACAGGGTGATATTAGCCGCCATCTTGAATTTGAAACAGGTTAACCAAATAAAAACACCAGCTTTGAGTTTTAATTGATCAATCCCATATTTCTCATACTTTTATTCACATTTTTTAACATTCACAAGTTTTAACACGTTTTGAAGGTGGACAAATTGGCCGCCATATTGAATGTTATATATACTCACTAAGCAAAAAAGGCAGATATGAGTTTCTAATAGTCGAAGACATATATTCCTTAATTTATTTTCTAATTTTGTGACTATACAACTAAATAATACAGACATACAGCACTTTATTCTTTAGAGAATCTTGAGGCGGCCACATTGGCTACCAACTTGGATCTGAATGAAAATAACAATACAAATATGCATGCCAAGAGGTCATAATGGCTAAAGAATAACATTGTTTGCTTGTTTTTGTTGAAAACTGTATTTTTCTGCAATGCCGATGCTAAATTTCAATAAATTTACCTAAAAATGGGACAATTTGTGAATTTTTAAACATAGCTAATCGTTATCTATGCATTTTTCTTATATAGAGACATTGATTACAAATTGATTTCAGGGGGTTACCCCATCTACCTACTAAACTACTAAGGAATTAAATTGGCACGTGGTCTTGTATGCAACCTCATAGTGTTATATTGGTATGTCAATGAACCAGTTCTCCGTAGGAATTTTTATGCTACAGAGCGATTTTTTCTTGCTGTATTGCATTCAATAGGGACCAAACTCTCAGAAAATTATGGAGTTCAAAATTTTCAGATCCTCAAGGGGGGAAGCGTTACTGACGGGGGAAGCCTTACTACATGGGAATTTTGAAATCGAGTCTAATTGTGTTTTTCATAACATGTATGTCTCCTTATAAGGATTATAAAAAGAATTATTTGCCTAGGTTTCCACCTTAACGCTATAGTCCCATAATGGGTCAGGGTCATCCTGGGGTCAAAATTTACCCAATGTTCTGATTCGTTGAACTGTGACAATTTGTTTGTATTGTCTCATATTGTCCTCATTCAAAAATGTATGATTTTACAGTGTGTGCATTTGGTGGCTATTGACCTGACCTATGCGTTCACTCCAACGTCTTGTTGAGTGGTGCCATCTGGCAGTTCACACCTGTATGTCCTGCCCTTTGTTTCTATCCTTTGCCACCTATCCTATGCTTTAGGTCTGCTAGTAAGCACTCAGTCCATCTTTTTGGAGGTTCTTCCTCGTGGGCGCTTACCATGGATTTTGCGTGTTAAGGCTAGTATGGTATCGTGTGTTTGGCATTCTTTGGATGTGTCCGAATGCGAGTCTTTTGAGTGATAATTCTTCGATGATTGTGTTTCTCCATCCGAGTGTTTTCCGTATTGTTGTATTACGGATTCTATCAAGTCTTGACATCTCCCATTATTCCCTAAGACACATCATTTCAAAAGTCATTAGCCTTTTCGGCTCTTTCTTGAGCGGCCCATGTTTCTTCTGCGGCCGTAAGAGAATTGACAGGACAAGTACTTGATAGAGCTCCTTCTTTGTGTTTGTTTTGGATGTTCTTTAGCATTCCAGATCTTATTTAGCTTGTGCACTGCTCCAAGGGCTTTCCCAATACGGTTGTCTTAACATCATATAGATTTCTAAAATAACCCGATTTTTATGGTAAACGACTTTCCTTTAGAATCAAATTGTCCATCTTAATTTGTGTACTTTTTGTAAAGGTTCCTCTGAAACCATTATACTTATTCTGGGAATGCACGAGTACTATTGCTTTCTGGCATGATATTACTAAAATTATTTTAACAAAATAGGTGTGTCTTAACATTTAAGGACATCCGTTTTGGTATGTTCAATTGGTATCACACGTTAATCATTTTGTAATATTACATCTAAATATTTCATAATATCTAAGCAGGTGTCTAAATAAGAAACCTACCCTTGTAACTTTACATCTTTGAAAATTTTAAAATTTTGAAAAAGAGGTGAAAAACATATTGCACTCTGTAATGAAAAACTCTTATACATGGACTGAAAATGGAATGTTATTTCACGTAAATCCCTTTTTTAGTAATGGCTCTCATCAAGGTACATACTCCATCATCATTACCTCATCTTTACCATGATTTTTTTTGTGTAATATTTCCTTTTTTTTTTTAATTCTCTTATTTATAAGCTTTATGTCGGGTATTTTTATGTATTATATTTTTGTTTGATTGCTAAAAGTTTGCTGTGTAATCTTATAAAACTGTACGTTTGATTTGTCTACTTGTGTTACATCAGTAAAAAAAAAAGTGTCTTAACAAATGCCCTCATAGCATGTTCCATTTTTGGCATACCTTTCCTCCTAGTTAGGTGAATTCTCCACTTGTACTAGCTGAGTTCCATTGATGCTGATATTAAGTTCAAACAACATTTTTCGCTGGAGATGGCCTGCACTTCCTTTTTACTTATGTTGATTTTTAGTCACAGCAGAGCTGATTGTGTACTCGTTTGACAAAGTTTTGGCGGTCTTTTTCTGTCTCCGCAAGAGTGCTCTGTTCATGCAGGGGCAAAGTCGCTAGGTTATTAACTGTTGGCCGCTGGATGTTGAATGCCCAATGTCCAAATCTTGTATGCATTGCCATACAGTTCCAACAGTATGTTTAAAGATTTTGGGGTAAAGTTTACGCAATCCTTGCGGTACGCCTACTAAGGTTACTAAACCCTTTTCTGCCTGTCTGTCTGGCCAGCTCTCCATTGCTCTCACTGCACTCATAGATTTCTTATATAAGGCTTTTACCAGCTGATGATTTTGTTGGGAAATCCGAAAAATCCCAGGGCTTTCCTTTTCCACAGTCCTTCTTCCTGCCACACTGAATCAAAGGCTTTTTCAAAGTCTATGTAGCTGCAGAATAAGCCTTTTCTCTTTCAAGATGTCTTTCTATGATTTGCCCTAGGGGTAAAACAGTGTCTGTTGTTGGATCGTAAGGTCTATCAGCTTGAGTATCTGACAGAACCTCCTCTGTTCTTTTCATGATCCGCCTTTGGAGAATCAATGTAAGTATTTTACTATGAGTGGCTGGTAGGCTACTCTTCTCTAATTACCACAGTCTAATTATCCTGTTTACTTGTGTGGGATGATGATTGCTTTTCCCCCCGTCCGTCCGGGAATACTTCTGTTTCCCATATTTTCGACAAAAGTTTATGTATCAGTCGGCTCCTTTGTCTCCATGCAGCTTTCAGTCCTCTGCAGAGACACTGTCATACCCTCGATGCTTCCAGCAGGACAATTTCATCATTGCACTGAAGACTCCTCTAGCATGATATCCGGTTCGTCGGTGTGCTACTAGGCATTTGCGGCAAGTCGTTGTTTTGTGATTCTGTCACAGGATTTTGGTTGTTGTACAGTTTCATCATAGTTCTGTCCAACCATCTGTTTTTAACATCAGTGATTCAGTAGATCTCCCCTCCTTACTCTTGACCAGTTTGCATGTTAGTGGTTGTTTTTCTTGGTTATCTGTTTGATGGTGGAATAGACCTCCTTTGACTTTGCTGCTGCTGGTGTGCTTGGTCGCAAACTTTGGGCAGAGACCTTTTAAACCATTTGTCCGACATCCTTTGGTTTTCTCTTAATTTCACGGTTAAGAAGTGTTGTGATCTTATTCTTTGCTAGGATCGAGACGTTCTCCTGTTTAACATCGCTTAGTTCTTTGGCAAGCGGGATGACTTCTTCACTGATCCAGGGCTTTCTTTCTGACTCTTGTATCCAAGCTTATTGTCTTTTGGAGGCTTTCATTGAAGGGCCTTGTGCACTTCAGTCCATAGGTTCTGGTCTGTATCCTTGTAAGAATGAATGGAGCAAAAACGGCCCCCCCTTGTGATTCATATTTCATTCTAATGTTGGGATTTTAGGGTCTGGAAACACCATATTGCTTGGAGAAATTGTTTCTTGATGGTGTGGAATTTCATCTGAGGTCAGTCAAAACCAGTTGGTGATCTGATCCAATGTCGGCACTTGATAGCTCCTGGAGTTAAGGACGCAGTGTTTCCATTGTTATTTTTATATCATGACATGGTCTATTTTGTTGTGCGTTTTCTGGTCAGGCGACTCCCATGTCCACTGTCTGGAGTCCTTTTTCTGCTTGAACATTGGGTTGTGAAAAAGATCGTTTATAGCGCAGAAGTTCAGTAGTTTTTCTCCGTTCTGATTAATTTGGCCATATCCATTGTTTGCTCAATGCATTTTCCCACTGAGTTGAGTCGGTGATCCACTTTTGCGTTGAGGTCCCCCATCACTAATATAATGTCACCTCTGGGAGTTTTATCAATAGATGCCTGCAGTAGATCGTAAAACATTCATATACTTCTTCTTCGGGATCTGCTGTATTTGGTGCGTACACCGGAAGAAGGTATAGCTCCATTTTGAGTTTTGAATCTTGCAGTTATCAGACGGGATGATATTGGGTTGTAACCCAAGGAAAGCTTTTTGAGCTGATTGCTCTCAGTATGCAGGCTACCCCTTCATGAGAATTGCATCTTTCCCCGGAGCAGATGATCTTGAATCCTTCTTTGCAAAATTCTCCTGAGTCTGACCAGTGGGTTTCTGAGATCCCAGAATTTCCCATTCAAATTTTTCCATTGTCTTAAAAGGATATCTAGATGTTCATCTTGGTACAGAGTTCGGACATTCCATGTTCCAATACCTATGTCTTTTTATTGTAGAATGCCGTCTTCTCCTGGGGATTATCACCAGAAACCCGGCTAATTGGGGCTCGACTTGGTGCTAGTCCCGACGTGGGAGGATCATCAAATCTTCCGATAGGTTTAGAGTTGCTGCCGTCATTACGCCCTAAGTGTAAGCCCATAGGAAGAGATGTCGGATTCGAGCTAGCAGGGGCTATACCCTGTGCTTTGTCGGCGCTGTTCATTCATGGTGGCCAGTTTTTGCTCCATGGAAAAGCCAGGCGGATGAGCGGTCCTCTCCTGGCCGCCCCTAGTCTGTCCGCCAGTCGTAGCCAGGTGGGGGAGAGTGCCCCCTCTGAATCTTTTGAGTGGAAATGGGAGGAAATAAAAACACGGATATTCATTTTAAATCAGCCCTGGTCGGATCTTTGCCTGCGACGGGAAATTTTTGCTTTGGATCGCGGAATTGTTTGCACCTACCGGGAAATTGCCCCCTCAGAACCACCGGGTTGGCTACGCGCCTGCTGTCCGCACACATGCTACACTGGATAGCATAGCACGTTTTAGCCTAGCGTAGCGTAAAGGTAGACTAGGACACTTACCCATGTTCTCACAAGTCGGTCGTCCCCTCACACTACATGATAAACTACTCTACATGCTAGCTACTTTACATGCTATGCTACCAGGGACGGTCTCCTCCTTGTATGGTCAATCATTGTACAATGATAAGAGAACAAAGGCTTTCAAAAATAGGTTTTCTTTTGGGGGTCATATTAGTCAAATTTGGTTGGCTAATTACATAACAAAATGTAGTAAGGGTCTACATGGTCTATGGGGTCAAATCTTTCCCTGGATGTTGCAATGGTGATATCACCAAATCAGAAAATGCATTTTCTTTTTCAGTAAGACAAGAGGAATCATCTGACACCACTTTCAACAATATCGGAGCATTTACCCCCAGGTTGACCTTGAACCATTATGGGGTAATACCGCTTTAAGTAAAGGTTGAAACCTAGGCATTTTCTAGGCTTTGTCTAATCCTTATGAGGAGATGAACATTTAGTGTACATTAAAACACAATTTGACTCGATTTAAAATAATTCCCTGTATTAACATTTCCCCCCTTGCAGAAGGAGGCAACAGTCAGAAAATTTGAACCCCATCATTTTCTAACAGTGTAGGACTTAACAGCAACAAAATCAATTTTAGCATGAAAATCCTACGGGATACGCTCCAAACCACACTATAAAGATACTCCTTCAAAGACCGTAGCTCTTAAAATTAACTTCCAATAATTATTCATAATTTAGTCTACAATTGCATGATATTCCACATCTAGGCGGCTTGTCGAGGGCAAATCCGTTGGAAAGCGTTCTTTAATTAGGGATGCTCATACTTATTTGTGATGTTTTCCTAAAAACAGTGGCGGCACCAGAGGAGGCAATTTTTTCTTTGCACCCCCACCCCCGTTTTCCCCCTGACCAGAAGAAAATTAATGGATTTTTTTGGCAAAAATCAGCGATTTGGGGCCGAAAATCACCAAATTTTGGTAAAAAAACACCGATTTGGGGCCAAAATTGATTAAAAATCTCCAAATGTTGGAAATTGTTGTCCCCCAATTATTTTATGATCAACATGGATAATATGATCCATAAAACCAATTCTATGCCAAAAATAATGACTAACCATTAATTTTTTTTCCAGCTTTTTTTTTTGGTTTCCTTAAAAGATAGATCAATCTATCTCGAAGAGTAATATCTAATTTATAGAAAATGTGAACGGAATATTTTATTAGGCGTCACTACATTCCCGGTCAATGTAACCTTTTAACAAATTTAGCATGAAAAAAGAATTAAAAAATAAAAACTATAAAAATTGTGTCTTTTCAACGTTATAAAACAATGCTATCTAAGAATGACCCTAATCGTTTCCAATATGTCAAAATATTAAAGCGTGATATTATATTTTTCCAGATAGCGCTGTTACTAGCTGGTTACAACTTGGTCATATAACGGTTTTTTAACTGTGCTCATAAAAAGGTTCACAGGTAGATAACAGCTCCTATTAACCTGGTACATAAATCATATACATAAAAACTACCATTGACGTGATATGTACCTGTATTTCTCAGTTAAAAATAAAGGCATGGTTATGTAGAAGTGAATGTCCTATATTTATAAAGAAAATTTATATTTGATGAAGCACACATCAGGTGGTGACTTTGTTTCAATCTTATCCTTTTCTCTCTCCCTACTACCGAATCCGCTTCTTTCCAGCGTCACCCTATGTTTAGTGGTAATATGTAATTCTCCAGATTACGAGCGAAAATTGCGGAAGCTGTTATCAACATATTTCCTCTAGGTTATCATAGTTGTCCAAAACTGATGGAAGAGGGTTTTTTTCTTATTATTTAGCTTCCTGGAGTGGGTAATAGATGATTTGACATGTGACGTCAACGCCGTGAACGAACAAGCACTGCACGGCAGTATGCGTGAACATCTGCAGGGTTTGTGCTTTTCAAATTCGCGCTCAATCAGGCGTGTAAGGCTATTACTCTGAAACTGCATGGCATATTCTTCGCGTAGACCAGGTGCTAACTTCTTTTTGTAGACATTGATTGTCACCTCATCTATAACCGCCGCCAGCATTGAGTGAATGGTAAATGTCATATGTTGTCTCGTCGATGCTCTTAAAATATATCACTCACATTCTTATCCAACAATTTTGTTAATTTAAGTGTCATTTAACAAAACATGCCTCCTTCCGGTGGCCAATTGGACGCTAAATGTGTTAAAACCTTCAGGGAGGTTAAAACTCTCGTTTCATTTAATCGGAATAAATTTCCTATCAATAATGAAATCACAGGGGCAGATTCTCCTGAAGGCAGCTTTTGAAAAGCCATTACGCGTTATGTGGCGCTTTTCAGGGCGGAAATATACTAATCCTAGAGGAGGTATAGTGTTCTTCCCACCATGCATGCTTGAAATACAATATTTTGCACTGTTAGCCACATGAATTTTATAGTGACAAAAGGTACTGAAATTGATTGCAAGAATGGGATGAGTTCTGTTCTGTAGGTAATCGAGCCTAATTATGTAATAATCACTTAGATTAACTTGCCTCTACACATTTATAAGATGTAGAAGGAAGTTGTCAATGGACACTGAACCGTTAAAGGTGCATTCCTGATCCTATCACATTTTTTGTTAGGTTCAACTAGATATCCGCGAGAAAAGGCTATTTGCCAGAAATCAGTTGATAAAGACGGTGCTTTTTGATTTTCTGGAAATGTTTGTAATCCGTTAGGCTACTGTGTTTTTAGTTATGTCCGTTACCGACATAAGAAAATACATAATTACGAATTCTTGCTCTGCTTGCAGCATAGGGCAAATTTGGCTCATTAATTTGCCACATTACTCAATATGAGCAGGTATTCTTGGATTAACAATTTCCTATTCCCCTTGAATGACAACATCCTACTTGCCCTTGAAATTTAAATAGAAAAGTTATTGATGATTTGGTCTCCGCAAATCGTGACGATGATCACGCTACGGTCCACACGATATCTCAGTAGCATACTTGCACTATTCTTCAAGCCACTGACAACTGTCATAGGTGTCGGATCACATCAAAAATACAGGAAATGCCAACCGATTTTGTTTTGGGCCAAGTTGAACCCGCGTTTCGCTTTTTATTTTAGGAACTGAGAAAATTTTGATTTTTAGGGGGGGGGCAAAAATGCCCCAGAGACAATTTCATTTTTAAATACAGGTGATCCCTAATTGTTATTCTTGTTTTAGAAACTACTAATTTTACGGTAAAAGATGTTTTTCCAACTGTTTGCGTTACCACAACATATAAAAAAACGTATTTGCGTTTTGGGCTACCCTACTGGAAGCAAACTTTTTTTTGGGTGGGGGGGCGTAGAGGGTGAAAATCAGTCAACGCAAACTGCATTATTCCATCAACAAGAGCACCAGACTGCAGCGACTGCTCCACAATTGATCGTCCTCTCACTAAAGCTTTTATGTGATTGACTTACCATCATCTGGGAAAGACTGATAACGCTATGAATTATTTATTATAGGGTTCAGCTATCCAGCTTTTCTAAATTCTTGTTTTGTATATAGTCACATCGGAAGTATCATCGCCTTTCATGAATACTTTCCCTCTTTGGGAGTAATGCATCCAGCCCGCAATGTTTGAATTGTATAAGTAAAAATAAACGAAACGTAAAAACATGATAATCTATTTGCAAACATGCTTCTGGTGTTGATAATACCGTTCGTAGGTGCGGCATCGATATTTCTGGAGACAAAATGATCAAGCGACGTCAAGAGGAAACGCTTTGCATCTGCTTTTGCCGGGAAATCCGGTGTCCAAAATTACTCATTTTTAGCAATTTGAGTGGACAAAAAGGATTTTGTGAAGAGACAACTTGCTAGATTGGCAAAGATATTTTAGAAAAATTTAGATGAGAACTTGCTCGTTTACTTTCCCTCCTAATTACAGTATTAAGCCTTTTTTGAGCCCTGGTTGAAATTAGTGTATCGCGCGTGTTTCTCGTCTTCTTCTAGCACTTCAGGCAAAATGTTTCGATTGTCAAATGTTGAAAACTTGTCATAAACGTCAATCAACTTTGGCTGGAATTGTAATCGGACAGATAAGGAACAAGTAGATGGCAATCTGGTTCCAATAGTGTTTTATTTCCGTTCATTTGTCCACATGGACTAGGTGTTTCTAAAATTATCCTTTGTCCAATTGTCCTTTATTGTTTAACTATGAATACATCAGACCGGTATTTTTCTCCGGAAGTGTCCAGAGACCACTTTGCGGAAAAAATAACGGTTTTTGATGGTGGTGATGAATATTCATAGGTTAAATAACGGTCTCTGACCGCATTCGTAACATAATGGACAGTTGAACAAAAGAAGAACAATTGATCATGATGAAAAAAGGAAAAAAGGGCAGAGAACGTATATACATGGATAGCGGGCTGCCCACACGTTGAATGGTCGCCGAGTGAAACAAAGGAAGTTGCTGTTCCCTTAGCAATATGGCGGGAAACAATGAATACACCTGTTGGTGGCACATATTCCACACAGAGTTCTATTGGTTATACAAAATTCCTTGAACTTTGACAAGGTGTATCAGAGAAAGAGAAAAGAAGGGGGGGGGGGGGGGGGGGGAAAGATGGCTCGAATTTTGCAACCGATTACCCAGGATTAACTCTCATTCATTAGCTCTTGTAAGGAAACTTTCAAGCCACTCATTGGACCTTTGAAGTATGGTTCACCGCCTAAGCTTGTGGCCGTTTCGGGAGGTTTCCACAACAGGGACTTCAATTGACACTCTCCCCCTAGAAATAGCTAATTGCAATTTCTCCCTAAAACATCTCTGCTGTTAATGAACTCCGCGGTTGTTCTGACTGTTGTTATGGATTTAATCGTTGGCAAAATAAATTGAGGAAATCAGTGGCTTTTGACGAAGAAACAGCAAAATCGACCCTTTCGGTAAGCTAACATTGAATCAAAGTTTTGTTGTCAATAAAAGATGTGATTATTTTGCCGATTTCCAATATCCGATTATTTCCCTGAGAAATATATATGAGAAATGATTTCAGATACATGCATTTCAATAATCTCCCAACCATCGGGCGGGGGGGGGGGGGGGGGGGGTTTGCTTGGGGGTGGGGGCAGCTGTTTGTTTTGGTGTCGGGTACCTACTGGGGTTGGCGGAGTCAGATGGTTCCTGGTACGCCGTTCGGAGATTTTCTGGACATATACGAAACCGAATGAATGAGCCCTCGCTGTGACTTCAAACTTGAGCAATCTTCCAGCCTGTTCTGCAGACGGGCAGTGGGACTGAGCATAGGTGCGAAAGATCAAAAGGGAGAATGTTAGGGAGAGGCAGGGAGGATTAACTAGGAATGAGGGTGGTGGGGACCTTATGGGAACGACCTGTAAGTCGGCGGTAGACTATACCATTCGGCTGGAGGCCCCGGCGCGCGTATGACATTCTGGCCTCTGTAACATATGGGGGCAGCCTAGCGCAATCTGATCCGCTTCTGATATCCAGGCATGCAAAAAGCAGAGCAGTACAGCACATGGGGTATCTAAGGTAGAATGATTCTGAAAATAAGGGACGACCAGAACGGTGCTACGCGGCGAAACCTGAAGATGCGGGGTGCAGGGGGGGCGTGGGCATGGCTAGAGAAGAGGGGTCATAGTTTCGGAGTGGTCCAAAGCCAAAATACTTTGGAAATTTGGGGTCAAAGTTTGTTTTATGCAACTGATGCATGCGAGTACGTTTCGCTGTACTGGCACAACCTAGTGTAAGACCCTGTGCAAATATCAACTTGAAAAACTGGGTAATTGGAATGTTTTGGGATTTAATGACAGGTCATGAGATGTGTTCTCCGGCAAGTAGTGCAAGTCTTTTGTCCGATCGATTGGATTTAAGCCGATTGAGATGAATAGCGGTTGAACATTTTATCTTTTTGACGTGCCATTCGAACCACCGCCTTCTTCTCATCTTCTCTGGGTGTATGTATTGTTTTTCCGCGCCATATTGCCAAGGTCGAAAAGCAACTTCCTGTTTAGTTGTTTCAATCGGCGACTCATATCCGCTATCCATATGTAAGGTCATTGCGCCAACGAACCCAGCAGAAGGTTTTAAGCCTCGGTCATTTACACAACAAAATGTGTTTTATTGCATGTGGCTTTAATAAACATAATACAGAATATGGCCAATTCGCTGTGAATTGAGCAAGGCTTCAAGCGCGGGGAAACAAATTCAGCCTTTTCAATGTGTAAGCATGGTGCCGTGTGATTGTTTGGACCGTTTGCTGGGGCAGACGAATCATGTAGAGATTCCGAAAACTAAAATGAAGTTCTCGGTTCTAACGCCAGATGTTGCTGCTTTTCCATTAACGGCTAGATGTTTCAACACAACACAATCTTAATCTACAAATTTACCCCACTTGAACTAGAGATGTCATGCACAAATACTTTTAATGCTCTATCTTCATGCCAGATGAAGGTCTTGATTGTAGTCTAATATGAGGGTAAAACTCGTGGTAATTTAGTTAGTGTCAAAACTAGGTCGCAACTATCGGTACACATCGCGGTAAAAAAGTTTTTTCCCGCAGTCCATGGCGCTGACAACGATTCTTGAGTCATGAGCCAGATACCAACAGATGGCGCACATCGACAGTGAAGAGACAGTGTTTCACATTAAGGGGTAGCGGACATGCAAGTTTAAGTACCAACATTCCGGCCCCCTTATTTGCTATGTACTAACAAGACAATTACTCGAACCTAAATACCTGATGTGCAGACCTAAAGGAAGTTCTGAAAAGACCGATCAATCTGCAATCAAACCAAAATCATACATTAAACAGATCTAACTTCAAAGACAGACCTGAGTATAGAATTATTGCTCAATTAACAAATTGCAGTGAAGACTGTAGACACAAGGTACAGAGAAATATTAAATTGTCTAAAGCAAAACATGAATGCAATTTGCACTAGAGGTTTGGAGTCTTAACCTTTGAATTCAAAGGAATCCCCTGTGTGGACTACAAACTCACTATGACGTAGAATAATCTGAACTAAATTCACTTCAAAAGTGTTCCAGAGTTTGTTCCTTTTCTTCAGGACGGTGTATCAAATAAATGATGGCAGAATTGTCCACGAACTAATAGTCTGCAAAAGCCAAAACTGCAAACATTTACAGCCAAACTACATCCCAAACTATAGCCCAAATTTCAATATAAGGTGGCATTTTTTTTTTCACCAAAACTACTACATCAGCATTGGTTAGGCTGTCATCTTTCAAGTCAAAGACTAAGCCTTGTCTTTACTCTCAGTTAACGCAAGTATATGTTCAGAGTTCAAACTGTGGTCCTAAATATCTGTACCATGGTGTGTGATAATCACAACACCAACATCAATTTCTTGTCAGCATAAACTACGTACCATACACTTGGATGACGGTGCATTTGGGCAAATAAGAAAGCATATTATAAACAATAATCCAAACTTAACAGGACCAACAATTGAGCCCCACTACAAGAGCAACTTGGAAGGTTGTTTATATATACTACAGATCTAACCAATTCAGGGTGACCAAGATGTGGTTTCCTAAATGTGTGAGATTGGTTCCCACAAAGCATGAAACTCATCAGTTATATGTCTGCACACAATGTTCCAGCTATCTACCCACGCGTGCTAGCCTTTCATGCGATCTTCCCCAGCACTCCATAATCTCAATTGGCTGTGCTCAACCTAGGGAGGGTTGTCGTTGAGAACAGGAGAAATAGAGCTTACTTGCTCCTTGCCTTTCTTTTTTCTCTCTGCTCTCGCCTCCTTACCGCCTGGTCCTTCTGCGCTTCTCCCTTCTGTCGGCAAAAGTCAAGTCCCTCCTCAATAGGCGGTTAAGTTACATTCTTCATCAGTTGATAGATGGGCACAATTCTTCTTGATATGAACCAAAAATTGTAGGTGATATAAAGCTCATTTGAATCTCAATGTGGGTAAAATGGACTCTTGAGATGCCATCCAAAACATTAAATTTAAAATTTGGCAAATTCAATGGGCAAAACCAAAAAACATTTTGGCATACCAAAACAACACTAGGAGGCAAAGGCTGCATACAAATGTTCATTTACCCCCTAACTTTAAAACATCACCTACTCCCACATATCATTTATCTCCATTCAAACATTTTGGCCTTAAGTCAGCATTTTAGATGCTTGCTCAGCTCTAATCAGCAGAAGTTTCTTCAGATACAGACGTTGAAAACAACAGGAACTATGTTCACACACCCAGCTTCACCGTGGGATGCGTTCTGGTGAGTCCCAATTCATCTGAAGTCAGAACACCAACATTTGCTATCCACTGTTCCTTGACTATTCAAAAAGTTTGTCGAGAGTCCTTGTTCTCCTGGTGCAGTTATATACATTCAGCACATGTACCAGTCCCAACTGCCTTCACAGTACCCATTTCAACTGGCCAGACTGAGATGTAATAACTTAAGTTGCGACTACTTGTCACGAAGATACACGTATTGAGATGACTGTTCTACTTGTGGTGTTACTGTTAATCTTATATGTAAAGTCTGGCTTCTAGTGTTCATAACATCAGAAGTCACTTCTCTTCTTTACGATGCTTGCTCAAGCATAAGCATAACTTTGTGATTGGCCCTGTCCAAAACGACGTTTTTGGTCTTCACCTTACGCTACGGACGAGACCTTGATTTCCATAATATACTTCCTGTGACCACTCCCCATGGGCCGAACTGCGTGGAGCCGTGTCGTCTACAATTAATACACGTCACCAACTGCATATTTTTTGTGGCTGCCGCCACTTTTTCCTTTTTTGAAGTTCTGGAGGTACTCTCTGGCCCACCGCGTCCAGAAAACATCTGCAAGGTATTGTACCTGCCTCCCTCGTCCTCCGTGCATCCGGCATCCTTTGCGTCAAATTTTCCTGGTGGTGGAGATACCGTAGGTCCTTAGCAACAGCAAATCAAGTGGCGTGGGAGGACATTTAAGTCCTTTGGGTCACTAGACACCTTGTCAAAGGTCTGCTTTTTGATGATGGCTTCATTTCACATGTGCTGTTGTGAAGTTTCTTCTTCCTCTTGGCCAGGTCTGTGAAGATATTGTTTCAGTTAGGATGGCACTCAGGATTTTTCTTATTGTTCTAATTTTTCCTCTCCCAAATGCCACCTTGGTGGGATGCTGTAGGAGGGTTGAATGACCACATTATACCATGAGTTGCTGAGAAACTGTGGAGGGTCTCCTGTGGTTCAACTCCTTCAAGGCTTTTCTAAGCTCTTTGTTTGCACCCACCAGAATTAACCATTATCTGAGAATATTTCTTTACTTGGTCCTCGTCTACTCATAAGCGCCTGATAGCATTTATGCACGGGAATGGGCCCCCCCTTGTGTCCATACTTGCAGCTATTTCTATTGCAACAGCGCGACTGGCCAGACAAGTAAAAATTACTCCATACCGTTTTCTGTAAGCTCTACCTTGCTTGATTGTGAATTGCCCAAATGATCCATACCAGTCTTGGCGATGGTGGTTCTCCCTTGAACTCTACCGGCAGGCAATCACCATCTTCTGGCTGTCAACTCTTAAGCTTGGATTTTCCTGCACACCACACATTTCTTAACATACCTCTTTACTGCTCACCACTTGATGATCCAGGTACCGTTGTCTTAGCTCGGACAGGATATGGTTTCTACCTTGGTGTTAGCTTCTGGTGAGTGTGTTTGATGATTAGATTGGATACATGGTGGTTTCTTCTTGTGGAAGGATTTGTTGATATTTGCATATGCTCAGGAATGTTTGCCTTTTTAGTCTTCCATCCGACGCAAATTCTCCCCCCTTCAAGACAGGATCCAGATTGGTCAATGTAGATTTCATCTTCACACTTCTGGTTTGGTCCGGTTGGTAGTTGCCTTTCGCGAATCTGTAGTGTTTGAGGTCTTAGGAAATGACTTCTTCTGCACAAATTTAAAATGCAGTTCCTGCATCATTCACATGTGCAGCGAGTGGACACCTTTCCTCATGGTTTTCTTTCATTTTGGCTCTTCTCTGTAAATTTTTCTGTTCAAGGGCGCTTAGCAACACAGGCACAGCTCTTTTAAGTCTTGTCCAATCAAGTAGTGATTTATCATTGTACTACGGGTCAACATTTCCTTATCTACTCTTACTGCACTGATATGGATTCTTTTCCACTGAACTATCCTCTTCATAGTTTGTACTCTAGTTCTTCAGTGGGATTTTCTGGAGTCGGCCAAGTCCTCTTCAGGCTGCGACAGAAATGCTGGCCCTTTAAGCCATTCTGTTTTTTGAATTAGCTGTTTCACTGATTTTATCAATCAAATAGATCCTAAATATTTTTACCACAGCCCCATTGCCCCAAGATTACAAAATTCAAACTTACAGAAACTGGTTTTTAAAACACACTGTCACTAGAGGCATGAATATCAACTCCTAATGGCGCCAAAGTATACACTCGTGTTGGTCTGTTTTGGCACAGCAATTGGATGCCATTGATTCTTCTCTTCTATGATAATTCTTAAGAAGGTTAGCATGAAATGTCTTAAACACGTTGACCCAAATCTATCTTGTAGTTTCATATGTGTCACCTTTCTCAATAATAGGAAATGGACCTTCCCCATGCAGATTAGCTTGTTATTGTCAGAGGTAACAATGACCGAACCCTTCAAAACAGAACAAAAACCAAAAAACACGAAAAAACCCCCCCCAAAGCAAAGCCCTAGCCCAAAACAAAACTAAATCAACACAAAAACAAACAAAAAAAAAAAAAAACAAAAACGCACAAGGAACTTTACTACCCATCCCACCCACCCAAGTCACCCGTATCAGCCCGCCGTTACCCACCCCACCCCCCCACTTCGTGAGAGCCTCGAGGGCCAAACATCAAAAAAAATTCAAACAAACCAAGCACGAAAACTAAAAGCCCACGCCCACACGACAGGTCAGCACAGACCCCACCGAACCCACCACGCCGCCACACCACCCCCCGCGCCCTCGCTCCCAAACGCAACCAATCAATCACAAATAAAAACAAACAAACGCCGCAAGAAAACAAGAACAACAAAACGCCACGAAGCCAAAATCGTACCGCAACCGCACGCCTACCCCCCGGCCCGCCACCAACTCCCGCCCCCGCCCCCCACCAAAACCCAAACACCATCACAAAAAAAACCCAGAAAGCAAACCCAAAACAATCCTGAACCGTTGACTTTCTCTGCTCTTGACTCGTGGCCTTCCTATTGTAGTACATTTCATACTCTGCTTCGTATTTCTGAAGCGCCGCTCTTGTGCCCATTGGCATGTTTGTTCCAATCGCTCTTGCAAGTCTAAAACATATTGATACACATTCTTGGTTTCATCTTTCTCTGGTCACCTGTCCATATATCTTTCACGATTTCATTGGACCTAACAGTCGACCAAGAGCACACCAACACGCAATGGCGAGAAACCTGTCTTGGGGCGTTTCTCTTTACGCAATACAGAGGAGCTACAGACCTATCCCATCTTTGGTCTTTCTTGACACCTTTTTCTTCAGCATCAATTTCAAAGTTCCATTGTATTTTTTCAACAAAGGCCATGACACATGGCATGGCAAGGGGTAGTATCAATCTGCGAACAGAACAGTAACCGAATACCGCCTTCTGAACCAGAAACAAACGCGAGCTTGATCAGTTAACACTTCCTTAGGAATTCCTAACCTGGAGTATGCATACCTAAAGTGCTTCGCCACCGCTTCTGCCTCTATACTCTTCATTGGACGCCTCTGGGTACCTTGTTTGCAAAATCAACCATAACTAAAATATAGCGATGTCCCCTTTCTGTAGTTGGCTTAATGGGGCCTAACAATGTTCTACTGCTATCCTTTGAATGGTTCACTATCAAAGGAAAACTACAACAGGAACCTTAGTAACCCTACCTTTAGGCAAAGACCTTGACACACGTCACATGACTGACAGTATTCGGGTTACATCGGCTTGCATACCTGCCATGTAAATTGCTTGACACTTTATCACAGGTCTTCTTAACTCCCTGATGACCACCGAGAATTGACTTCATGGGCCACTTCAAAACATACTTTCCTATACTCTGTAGGTACTACTACTTGTTAAGAGATTGCCAAACTCAACATGTGGAGAGGTAAACTCTTGGTATTGTACCATTATCAGTACATATTTGTGTTTACTTCCTCTTACCAGCTTTTCTTCACCTGTCTGTGCTAGATGTCTAACCTTTGCCAATGAGGGGTCGTCCTGTTGCTTCTGAATCAACATATCTATGGATACATCCTTCCGATAGGATAACCTTCAATTTCTTAAACGGTTTTACTTTGATTCTAACCCTGACTTCTAGTTTTGCACAGGCGGCGCCTACCTCTATGGACGTCTGAGTCCTGGGGTACATTGGGCCTTTGCATTTTACTGTTACTGGCAGTTGCCATTTCTACACCCCAATTAGGATCAGGATCCATGACATCTTAACACTGAGATAATTTCCAATAATTAGTTCCCACTGGATTTGCGACAAATAGGCCGTACTGTAACCACTATACCATGGGGTATCAATTCTATGTTACTTTTTTACAGGGAATCTCCTAACTGTGCCATCGATCAATATACACTGTATGAACCATACCTGTCTTTTCATGTGGTTTAATCAGACTGGGATTTCACCACTACACCACTGCACCCACTTTCTCTCATAACTGAGACCTTTTGTTCACCAACCTTGCCTTCTTTTAATAGCATTTGTTAACTCTTTTTACCCTTACATGCTGATGACCATACAGGTAATTGGTGACCACCTCTTAGTGTAGGAACCCATCACGTTTTTGCTTTACCATGTGAGGATCATGCTGAACCACCATACAGCTAGCGACATCATTTTGAGTGTATTGCCTCGGTAACATTTTGATTGATGATTTCAATTGCTTTTTTAACAATCTGAAGTTCAGAAGAACAATACTTCAACCACTTGTGATCTATATGCCATTGTTGTTTTTTTGTCTACAGTCTCTGGCAAAATGACCTCTCTTTCCACCAATGAACACTTTAAGGTGCTCTTGTTCCCTGAACCTTGACCATCTTTTGGTGGTTTGTTGTTGGCTTTTGTGATTTACTATCATTTGCCTTTGGTGAGAGTATTTTGGAATTTGTGTTGGCCTAGACCTACCAACATTTCTTTTCCCTGTGAAACTGACTTTGGTACCACCTCCATTTGCCTCCATATAAATGATTAGCATATTTGTCATTCAGTCATTTTTCTTTGGTTCCCGTTCTTTCAGAAAATTTGCACATCTTTAGTGCAACAATTCAAAAACTGTTCCCTTAACATCATATCTTGAAGCTTTCAAAGTTGTCAACCTGCCCAGTTCCATCCAACGTTTCAGATAATTTTGTACCTAACCACAAATCCGTTGCTCGTTTTCCCCACTGAAGGTCTAACCTCACGGAATTTCTCCTAACTCCATCGGTAAGTGAGATGGTATGCTGGTTAAGAACAGCATCTTTACTTTGTCATAGTTCAAAGCATCTTCTGAGGACAATGAAGAATATTTCAAATAGTCCCCTTCCCTTGCAACAACGCAGACAAACTAGTTGCCCACTCATTATTTTTTATCCCATCCTTGAGACGTTGCTACAATTCAAATCGGTGCAATATGCACGATATCTCTTTATGTCCGATTGATGGGGGTAACTTTTGGATTTTTAGCTTTATTACCATGAAAATCACCATGACCATTCCCACTCTCCTTTTTGGCCCTTTTCATTTCAAGTTGGTAGCTGTAGTTGTTTGGAATTTTTCTACCATCAACAGCCATTTTGCTTCATTCTCTATTCTCCTAGCCTGTGCCCGCTCATCGCGTTCAACATCGCGTTCATGCTTTAAACGCTCCCTTTTCATGTTCAACAAACGCTTTAAGTTCAGCTCCCTTCAAACTAACTCTTTCCCAGCAGCGATAAGTTTGTCAATTCCGCTAAAGTTACTAGCCATCCTGTTATAAACCACATAGCGGAAGATGATACAAATGTACATTTTTTTCTTTCAGCACCAACTCACGCAGAAGTTGGTTGCCTACAAAATAAGTACCACTTTTTCAAGCATGATAAAAAAGGGCCAATCAAGAATAACAATTCTGGCAAAAATAGTTTTCAGCACTGATAAACTTTAGCTACCCGTAACTTACCAGACACCCACTACGTTGAGTAGTGCCCAACATCTGAAATCTTGGACATCGACTCTTGTGGGTTACATCCACCAGATTGCTGTCAACTTGCACGTAACACGCCTGTAATACAATGTAGGTACAATTATTAAGTAACAATAGAATCAATCTTACTACAGATACATATGCATTTCCAAACCTATTATTTTAGAATTAGATCTTTTCTTTAATGAAATTATACATTTCCTACATATACTGAACATTTACGGCCTGCGAGCCCCCATAAATTGTCACCCCACAATAATTGGTTGTGAACAATAATGACTACGTTGTTTAGAAGCGTCCTAATCAACAAATACCCATTGATTGACACAGTATATAATATTCAAAGTTTTAATATAAAGAAGTCTGCTTGACTTTTGAAAATTATTTTACAATGTACAACAAAAGCTATAAGAGATCTCATGCATGGTACTAATACATACAATTGCATTGGTTTCTGATTTGATTACATTTTATGAACTGCTCAACTTCATTCTTTCAGATCTTGTAAGTTTAAAGAGTTTTAATAGATTTTTATCAGAAGGAGCTGTTACAGAGATTTTACTAATTGTTACTTGATGAACGATACCTTGAATGGGAAGATCTGATTTAGTTAATTGATACCTTTACTTTGCTGTTTTAACTATGTTGAAATAGTATAACTAGTGCTATGATTCTGTTCTAGAGTTCAGTGTTATTCTATAGAGTTTTCTCCTCTTGCTTTCCAAAGTATTAGAGTATACAGTACGGCTGTCACGATTCCCAACCAAATAACTTGAGGTTCCACCACCAAATATCAACTCGGATCCATTAAGTATTTTCAACCCCACCAAATAAAGGTGGTACATTGTAAGTACCCCATTCAGCGAGTCCCCATGCAGCTGCCTTTCGGCGGATGCCCCATCCACTTTGAATCTTAGCTGACAATTAACACGTCCTAACCGGAGACTTGCATCTCATAGTAAAGTCACCATCACAGTATCTTGCCAGAATTTTACTTAATATCATAAACTGGCACCCAACTAAAGGATTCATGCCTATAAAACCAATTCTATAAGTTGTTCCCTGTCTGGTGAACACTACAATAATAATAGACCATATTTTGGTCTTCTCGCTGAATGCTACGGTTGAGGGACCATTCTCAAGGCATGACTCAACTCGGCGGATGTTAAGTGAGGAGTTAAAATTTGCTTGCCCCACCTAAAATTCTTGCTACCAAAACTATGCATAATTAAAGCTAACAATAGTATCATTTTCAAAGCTACCCGCTAGTCAAAAGGATTTACACCTTTCCCAAATCGTACAATGGTTTGAGTGATTAAATGTTGAAAGACTGACAGAGACCCCTAAACGTGATTCTTAAGTGGCGCAACTGTGCCTTACAGAGATGTCAACAGAGATTTTCACAATCAGGTGTCCTGAAAAATAAAGTACTGATTTTTTCCCTGATGTACAGCTTCTATCAAAAATGTCCCCATCTGAAAGGATTAAGCTGAGAAATGGTTTCTTTGGTACAAAATTGTGAAATGTCTAATTTTGTTAGGAGCAAATACGCAATTCAGCCTATGTTTTATATTGAAAAATATCAAATCAAAATCACCTTTTTTCTCTTTTTTAAACCATTTCTGTATTCAATATAAGTCAGAAATCTAATGAGTGCCAAATCTAAATTTATGAAATTACTATCATGACACAATCTTTGGGTGGCCTCAAAATCTAGGGGGCTCAAACAAGGTTTTGTAACAGGGGTCAAATTTTAAAGTTGCTCCTATTTGGATAAAATGGTGCAAATTTGATGGTTCATAGGATTAAAATATGAATGTTTAAAACTGTCTAAATTTTAGTTGCCGATGTAGGGTGCACGAAGGTCACAGTCCATTGCATTCAATTGATGCTTGACCTTTTTCCCCCCCTACTTTCGTTAAGCAAGCATTTGAGACACCAAAACTATTCCTTATTTTTATCCCTATGACCTCCACCAATCAGATTGCCACCATATTTATCAAATCGGAGCAACTTAAAAATTTGTCCCCTGTACAACTGAAATTTACCCTTTTTATTGATTTTTGCTGTTTTTAGCTTATACATGTAACTCTTAATGAAGCTAGGCTTAAAACATTGAATTGGAAGATATTAAGTAACGTATACCCAACAAGAATTTTACTACAAAAGATGGGAAAGGCAAATACAGATAAATGTGAGACGTGCAATGAGACAGAATATATGAACATTTTTTTCAAAAATACTTACTGCCAAAAATATTGATAGAATATGGACGGTTGTTAATAAAATGTTAACTAAACAATCTGGTTATCCTAAGCTGGTCCGTCCTGATTGTGTGATTTAGTTATCTTAAAGATGGCAAGAATTTCAATGCAGATGCAAACCAAATTATTTCAATTGCAAAATTGTGCATCAGTAAATTTAAATATGGAAGTTATCCAAACCTGTTATTTCTTTTCAGACAGGAACTGAATTTCAGGCACATAGAGTAACGTACAAAATGCTAGGGTTAAATGTTATTTTATTTGTAGTAAGTGATTGTGAATTGTTGATTATGTTATGTTTGCAAAGTTTGTAAAACAGTTTGTTGATATGAATAAGAATAAAAAAGTACCTTTGTTTAGAACGGGTTACATATAGAGGGTAAAATAAGGGTTCTAAGTTGAACTTTTTGTTAGATTGTGTTTGTATATACATAAAACGCCTATGCCTAATTTATATGCGATATATATATTGAAAATATTATAACGTGGAAAAACCTTTTGTTAGTACATTTTACTCGTAATCCCTCAAAATAGGACACCATAATCAATATAAGGTAAAATTAGGATCCATTAGTGTGGAGTATAAATTCTTGCATATATTTTAGCATGTTTTAACTCCACCACATTTTGTTTATATTGTTTTTGTAATACCGTCTATGCTGTTTACAAGGTAGATTTTCTTCAGATTACTAGTCCATAAGCTGCCATCATCAGATTTTCTGTTCGTTGCTCGATTAATTTTCCCATATATCACCTTGAAGGGGATGTCCCCCTGACTACGATTAGGTTTGTTTCCGCCCCGAAAAGCTGCACGTTAGCGTGTCCTGCCCATTTTAAAATGGCCGCCATTGTTTTGTGTAAAACCGCCATTATAATTTCATTACAGATAGAAATTTTATCCACGACTACTCGAAACCACGTTTTTAACAGCCTGAAGGGGGCTTAAACATCTTGGCGTCCAAGATGGCCGCCGCAAGGAGGTATATTTTGCTAAATGAACTTAAAATGGCAAATTGTTGAAATAAGAACCTGGGTGACATTTTCGACGTTAAAACAACACTTTCTAAAAATGACCCTAAATCATTTCCAAGATGGAAAAAATATTAAAGGGGGTATTGACTTGTTCTAAAGAGTGCCGTTACTATAGCTGGTTACTACTTGGGCCATATAACGTAGTTTAAACTGACTCTATAATAGTTCATAGGAAGACAACAGCTCATATCAACCTGATACAATAAAATCATAACTAAATGGGCGTGGACTGTATTTAAGGACTACTCAGTGACGTCATAGGTGTTTCCCAGTAACAATAAAAAATATGTTTATGAAGAAGTGAAAAAAATTGTCTATATTATGTAGGAGGAAAATTTAAATATGGTGACCTAAGTTTATTTCGAGATCATCAAGTGCTATCTTTGTTTCTGACTTGTACCACAGGCTCCTTCTATCTCTCTACTGCCTAGATCAGCTTCCTTCCCAGCGTCAACTAGTGTTGAGTGGTCTGCAATTATCCAGAAGTACGAGAGAAACTTGTGGGAAAATGTTATCAATAGTTTTCGTTGTGGTTCTTATTATGTCGAAAAAGATGTGCAGGGGTGTTTTTCTTATTGATTTATGTCTCCAGGAGCGGGGATCATGAGTTATGATCATGTCCGCAATACACAAATGTCATTGAATCTCTTTTTGGTGCTCTAAAAATATTACTCACGTTCTTACCCAATATATTTGGCAATTTTAGTACATTTAACAAAACATGCCTCCTACCAGTGGCCAATCTTGGATACTTAAACGTTTAAGCCCACTTCAGGAAAGTAGAACTTTATTTCGTTTAGTCCTGGATAACATTTCTATCTATAATGAAAATACAATAGCAGTTTTTCATAAAACAATGGTGGCCATTTTGAAATAGGCAGTACGCGCTAATGTGAAACTTTTCGTGGCGGAAACATACCTAATCCTAGGCAAGGGGACACCCCCTTGGGTGCAACAAACTCGAATTTTAAGGCCCGTACAGAAACTGGATTATGGACTATACTCCAAGGAAGTTGATTACACTGACTCTGTGAAGGTGTTGGCATTATGATTTGGTTTCTAAGGAGCACGCGCACGCGAAGTTGAACAAGCGTGTGTAAGACGTATTGGGCTTTTGTTACGTATTGGGCTCTTACATGACGTTTACGGCGAATTTGTAATGCATTCATAAAATCGGTAGAACTCTGATGTTACTAGGACTTGTCTAAGCGCGTCTGACTTAATTACGCGTCCTCACCTCATTCATGCACCCATTTTTTGTTTTGGCTGTGTGATAGCGTAAAATAACGCGAGACGCAGGCGTCTCTAGTGAAGACGAAATTTCTCCCTCTAAAAATGTCCTTTTTTCGACGATTTTTGTTCAGGAAAACTACACTGTTAAAAAAATTTCGTAAATTTACGGAAATTTCTGGCAGCAGTATTTCCAGATATTTTTAGGGTAATTGACAGAAAATTTTGTCAATTAACGGAACTTGACAGTAATGTTACAGAAATTTGCTCTCATATTACGCGAAAAACAAAATGGGTTTTTACACAGAATTTAGCGTAGTAATTTAAAATTACGAAACCAAAAAAAAAAAAGTCCCGGAATATTTGCTGCCAGAAATTTTGCAATATTCCGTAAATAACATTTTTATGTTTTGTTTTTATGTTATGTTTTCTCAAACAGATTATCCGTAATTTACGGAAAATCTGTTTTTCTTAATTTACGGGAAATTTTTGTTAAACCGTGTAAGACCGTGACACCATTTTGTAGTTCGATTTTCAAGTATGCACATTGACCATTGAGCTAGAATATAACCAAGAGGGGAATCGCGTGTATTAATGGAATAGTCCAGCCCGTAAAACACGATTTCTCTCACACGCAGAGCGCCGTGGTTGTTGCGGCGTAAGCACTCGCGTGTCGTCACTGTTGCAGGCGCGAGCACACGCACCTACAACTGTGCGTCACACGTATGTTATCAGTGTTGCATTTCCCCAGTATGCCAGTGTCTGATCGGCGCATTTTTCTGCAATAATTATGCAAAACCAATCGATGAAGAAACCATGCATCTAAAAGATTCCTGCATTCCGTGAATGCATCAAAAGTCTCCCGATGACCCCTGTAATTTTGCTTAGGAAAAGAGATATTTGAGTCCGAGTGATAGCATGGGGGGGTTGGGCCCCCCAAAAAAAAACAAATCCAACAGTTGTTATTGTTGTTTTTCACTCGTTTTATTGTGACGAACGTAAAATACGGCGTGTCTCATAAATATGCATAAGGACTTTCCAATACGACGATACGTAAACAATATGTGGTGCCCAAAACTATGTTAATGAAGGGCGTATGCTCATTATAATAACGTTTGGCACCTTGATTTTGGTAACGCCGTTTCGGGAGAATCCGCTTGTCTATCTGTATATAAGTCGTTGACCTTAGACCTAAGACTTTGTATTATCTTTTTGGGGCACTTTAGTATCGGTTACATCACATTTTCCCATAGAGTTGCGTGGTAAATAATGTAAAATTTTGAGGCAAAAATGTACTTTTTGAAAGTCTTTTTCGCAAAACACGACTACGGTAAGGCCATATTTTATTTGTCAGATTTGTTATAACCAATGACTGTAACTATATAGCAAATTTTTTAAAGAACTTCTTCCTTCTTCGGCCCATTTAAAATGCATGATGCCAACACTTAAGAAATGTGTCATCAAAATGCATTATAAGGATGCACGGTGTATTAACATTTTAAGTGTTTAACGATTTTACCTGTTTCGTTGCATAGTATATTATCATAAGGTTAGCTAATACTAATTGCATTAACCGATAATTTGGTATTTCGAAAGCAATTGTTCACTTTTTTAAAGTTCTTTCATTTATCAAGTTCATCTAAAGCCACAATCATCATTTTTTCCAATTCAAAATGCCTTTTGTCTCTAAATTTTGGAAAAATTGCAAGTGTTATGTCATATCAACAGCTTATATGACTGTTCTTTTGAAAAGCAGACACTTCAAAGGCAACTTCAAAAGCACTTTAAAGCGGTTTTATGTTATTTTTTGAAACGGCTGTTTCTAGACTTTAAAAAGTCGGAATCCCCGACTTTTATTAGTAACAAGCCATAAAATCATCATTTCTTGATGAATAAGGCGTGTTACCGCTTTAGCTTGCTTACAGGGGTCTTTAACTTCAACAATTTCCAATACACAGTGCAAAAAGATGCCTTTGATGAAAGTAGGGGCGCGTTATGTTTATATTTTTAAGTAACAATCACATATTAGTGGCTTTAACTAGAATTATCAGAAGGGGAAACACTGGTGTAAAGTTTATCAAAACGAAGTTTTAGGAATAACTAATAAAATAAGATAAATAGCAATGGTCCTAATACAGATCCTTGTGGGACTCTGTAAAGAATGTTTTGTAATATAGGTTTTCTGAATTTCAGAACACGTACGGTTTTCTGTTTTTCAAATACCTCTGAGCCATTCCAGTTTATACAGTAACATGGTGTGATTTATATAGTTGAAATGTTTCCAGACTTGAAAGTCAGCTGGAAGGTGCTATCAACATCATTTACCTTACCTTTATTTCTTGATCTTGACTAATACAATATCATTAAACACCAACACACATTCAAACATATATTAATTTTTGGTTGTTTGGTTGCATTTTATTAACTTTTGAGATCCACTTTCAAGGCCTATAGCAAAACAAACCATTGAAAACATCACATAGGCATAGGTAACAAATTACGGTCTCGAGAAAATCGAATTTGATCCTTCCTGTTGTTATTAACAGTAACAGCCAATAACGGTATTAATTTGATTCCCATATGTATTGTTTGAAATGCTTTTGTTTTTGCGTGTTGGTTATAAGCTAGATATCATACTATTATGGCAAAGAGTGCGTTTTATTGGAAAAATACATATTGTATACTTTGTAAAAGAGTGGTAGTACAATCATATTATTGTTTTATATTACAAAAACATGACCTGTGCAACTGCCTAATTGAAGAAGCAGCATACGGGCTGCAAGGACGAAGCAGCTACTTTATAAAAAAAAAATCCAAACATTCAGCGTACGCATCATGGGGCTGAAATATTTGGTGACCGTCGAAAACTTTGCTTCGGCAACGTCACAACTGTTTTAAATTGACATTTGGTCCAGTTTAGAGATTTGCAAAAAAACATTTTTAAAAAAATATGCGTTTAAACAAAAAAAAAAAAAAACCAAGAAAAATAAATGACATTTTAACTGGAGTGATAAAGGACCTGGCAGAATAACAGAGAGAATCGCCCTCAATAGTTGTAACTAGGGTGATGAATTATCATTTTGCGATGTTGCGTGTACATAAGACTCCTGTTTTCACGAGGTATTCATGCTTTCCTCTAAAATTGTCCAAAACCACTAAAAACATGAGAAAACCCAAATTGGCAACGGAGGTTTGGTTCTAAGTATCAAACCCACACTATAAATAATTCAATTTAATATTCATGATATTATGCAGAGTGGTCAGTTGGCTATGGTTCGACAGCTCAGGGAAACTCTGTTGGACTAATACATAATACTAATTCTTTGGCAAGTTTTGTTCATGATAACATACAGTGAGTTCCTGGTATATAGTGTACTTTGTTTTCTGTTAGAGTAAGCACAAAGCTGTTATGCTTTTAAATATATTTTAATGTCTCTTCTTTTCTTCTATTTTATGGGCACACTCGATGGAGATTTTTTTAAATGAATTCCCCCTCCCCCAAGAACGGAAAGCCACTTACAGGTAGATCGATATTATTCAATAACATCAGCATAATAAGGTCTCTTTCCTCGTTCTTGAAGAGGTTGATTTCCCATTGAAGCCTACACTAAAATTCCTCAAAGTCCATTTCTAAATATGAATATTTCGTGTTTTTCAAGTTCGGATCAGAAACTTCACATTTAAAATTATATTATTTTTGAAAATGGGTCCCAGAATACCGCAGTGTCAAAATCTTGAGGGCGCTTCTCTCTGCCTTGGCGGCTGTTCCTTTAAAGATTTCAAAGAAAACCATAAAGGATTATCACATTTTTAAGCTTTAATATTTCCTTAAAATCTTACAAGACGCACAATCTCCAACAATTCAAATGTTGAGTTATGACCTTGTAATAATAAATGCATGCAGCAAAGCGCGAAGGGGGTATTCGCTCCCCACTACTAAAATTTTTATTTTTAAGTATTCGCGATACACCTGTAATATCAGAAATAATCTGAAGAGAATCGTTGCCATATAGGCAGACAAAAGTCAGGACTTTTTAGTGGTTCAATCTCTGAAATACCAGCATTGCATTTTTGTAAAAAAAGTAATCGTGGTAACCAACCTCGTTCATGTGTGTTCAGTCGTGTTCTTTTCACATTTTTTTTTTATTTAGACTATCATGGTTCTATGTTATAATGCTGGGTTACGCTATATGGAACACTAAATAGAATATTCGACTAGAATGGTAATTTATTGTACCGCCGAACGAAGTTCGGGAGGGGACTATAAAATGGGCTCCGTCCGTATGTCCGTATGTCTGTATGTCCGTATGTCCGTGATAAAATGTTAACCCTGGAGCATTTGGGCATATCTTTTTCTGGTTGAGCTAGAGTAGCCAAACTTTGGTATATTGTAGGAGGGGATACCCCTATCACCATGTAATTCATTCCCCAGGGTCCTCCCCTGGGTCTAGCTGTCAGGGGGTAGGGGAAAAAAGGTCACGGGAAAAGAGTCAATATTGTACAGAAAATGTCAACATTGTGTACAATTTTTCTGGAGTTCCATATAGGGCTACGATGATGTAACTTGGTGGAAAGAAGAGGTTGATGCGTCTCATCCCTGATTAGATTTTGGGTGTAAAATATGTTTATTAAGTATCTAATTTGCATACTTTATGAAATTTTTCCCGAAGGCTTGTGTACAAGTTTTCTGGAGTCTGTAAGGCGTATAATGATGTACTTGGGTGGAAGGAAGCGGGCTGAGGAGTTCTTGACCTGATTAGATTTTGGGCAATTTTTTTAGTTCTGGTTGTTACATGTGGGTCAGTCTTTGGGTGCCAGCATGTTTACATTTCTTGGAAAATGTAAAAATACGTAAAATTCAATGTTTTGCCGCTTTCCAGATCCCGTATGGGTCCCAAATTTAAAATGTGGTCACATGATTTTTTCAAAAATAGTGTTGCCAATTGAGTAAATTATCATGTTTTTACTAAATTTCGTTGAATTTTCAGGGATTTTTGCATGATTTGAATTTAAGAATTTATTGAGTAATTTTACCAAAAGATAACCATTTTTTCAAGTTATTTTGGCGAGCTAGTGATGGCTAAAATTAAGGGTGGACTGGTGAGTTTAGTTGTCACTTAGTGATCGCGATATTTGGCGGGGACATATTTTACGCATCGCGTAAATACGGTTCGCCTTGTTTGGTTATATGTAGATTGTTATTTTGATTTTTTTTGTCGCAGGAAGGCGCTAGGGATTGACGGTGTGAGATAACCAAAACACTTAAACATTTACGATAATCTGTAAATGATAATTCCGATAACAAACTTGATCCCGATGTTCATAGTTTATGCCACGTACGACTTGTAAAGCAAATGTCAAATGCCAAAACAACAGTAGCATTTGAAATAATGCGTAAATGATACAAATAGCGTATTTTTTTGGTCTTATTTAACATTCAAATAAATCTCTGTGAAAGATCAACGGTAAAAGGGTGAAGTTTGAATTACGCTCAAAGGATATTTTTTTTTTTTGTAGATACGGTATACCATTATGTTTTTCTCTTGTAAACGTTTAATTATATCATTGTCACCTCTCTCTCCTCCCTCCTCCCCTCTCTCTTCCTATCTATCTTTCCATGTTCTTTCTTTCTCTGTTATAATTATAGCTCCATTTCTTGTGTTCGTTCAATTCTATTTATCACTATTTTTTTAGTTAATGGTCAAAGGCAAAATTGATCAAATTTGAAACATGCTAATGATCCAGCTCTATACCACTATTCGTAATGTTTATCTCTTGTGCATACTATAGTATCTCATTTTGGCGATAAAATTATATATTATTTGGATATCCAATTTCGAGAAGATCCCTACAGTGGACTGTTTAAATTCAACTCTAATGTTTACAACTTGCAAGAGACAAGGCGAATTCACACTAATGTAGGAAAGTAATTTTTCCAAGCCAAAAATCCGTTAATAGACAATAATTAAGCACAAAAGCCACATTATATATGGAGTATTATATGAATATGTCTATACACATTCACATATCTATACAATTAATACTTATATAACAATATTAATTTCCCCGCATAAATACAAACAATATAGTTTCCATAGTACCCATGTCTTCTCAAATGAACATTTTGTTCATATTACTAAGAGTAAGTAATTTTACTATGGTTCATATATCGCTTAAATTCTACATAGGTCTATATGTGAAATTGTGCAAGTAAAAGAATCACGTTAACAACTTCCCTCTAAATGCACAAATAGATATATTAAAAATGGTTAGAATAGTATAATAAAAAAGGGTTAGAACGCCACCTTGAAGTATGACATTGTTTTGATGGAAAAGGTTTTCCAGCTTTTTCCAGAAAGGCTTTACATATTTACACTGACAGAATATGTGTTCAATATTTTCTCCGGTTTCACAACAAAGAACATAATTCATGTGGTTTTATAATATTCAACTTATCTAGCATTTTGTGTTGTTACAAATATAGTTTATAATTCCCTGGCTTGAGCCTTGCAAGTTTTGTATATTTTGTTATCTTAAAGAGTCTGGGGCAAATTTGGTACCACCTTTCACTGGGAATCATATTCCCTAATTTGCTTTTCCATTTACTACTGTTCGAATTGTTTGCTTTTCTTTTCTTAAGCGTGCATTATATAACACCCTGCAGCCATTTTTGACTTAAAATGTTCCCGGTTGGAATTGAGTTCACATTTTAATGATGAACCAATACATTTCCAGGTCTTTGTGATAGTATTGCATTACGCCTTTGATATTCAACATTATTCGAGTTTAGCCCGTATATAATGTTAACTCATTCATTGTACTATCTAAAGAGTTACTAAATCATTGAGAAACAACATCTTTGTCCTCGCCAGTGTTTGTGAATTTTGTTGTTTTGTTTCCAATAATGATTTTAAATCATTCATAACGTATTTCCGTGCACCGGTTGTAAAAATCGATATTCGGTTTTCATCATATTGAGTACCAACATTTAGTTTATATGCTTTTTACAATTATTAAACCTGTTTAGACCAATGCTAAAATCTCATAACTTTTTAATTGAGAAATTTTATGAAATAATTAACCCATTTTTTATTCCCTAATTCCTAACTTCTCGTAGCCAGGACATTTTTAGAGTCTTCAAATTGTGTCTGGATGTGGGGCAAATCTCACTCCCCCCAAATTCATATCCAATATTATTTTGAGAAAGTTGATTTGTCAGTAGGCCTACCATCCCGAATATATTTAAAAATAATGTGGTTTATTTTTTGTATCCGATGTAGCCTAATCATCCGGAAAGATGGCTGGGAGCATTTGACCAATTATTTCATTTTGCTAACTTTAAGTAATGATTTTTACCACTTAACCTCTGCCAATAACTGTCGCGAATCATTTAGACCAGGTCCTTGACTTGCTGTTGATTGAATCTAAATCCTTTTGATGATTTAATCCATCATTACAATAAATAAAAATCTGTAGAAAAAGGCTAACTCCCAAATTTAATTTTCAATCAAATTTCCAATCTAAATTTAAGTTAGGACATATAGGTCTATTGTTTTTTGTAACTACCTATCCACACTTTTGACAGTGTTACCAGGGATTTAATGCTGCATATTCTCGCCAACGACGTTGTCCCAGATGAGACTGTCAAGGCAATTGCCATCATGTATGATAACCCATATAGCTTTGTGGCAGACCATGGTGGCCCCAAAGGTTTTCCTAACAACTACTGAATCCTCCAAGGAGATACCTTGCGCCCTATCTCTTTGTAACCGTGGTTGATTACATCCTCAGACAGAGTCTTGACATCAGAAACGACAAAGGCCTCACCATCAAACCCAAGCGTTCCAGACGTTACATGGGTCAGCATCTCACATACCTTGAACTCCAGAGTATCTAGCTCCTAACTCTGATCTAATATGTGATTCACAAGATCTACTAACATCACTTGAGAATGCTGCATACAAAGTCGGCCTACATCTAAATCCAAGAAGACTGAATATATTGACTGTCAGGAGGATGACGATCATCAACCTATCTGCACATCAGATGGTAGCCAACTCAAAGAGGTCAAGGACTTCAAGTATCTAGGGTCCTATGTTGCCGACAGCAAGAAAGACTTCCTGTCACGCAAAGGACAAGCTTGGAATGCCTGCAATAAACTACAACCACTTATGGCACTCTGGTATCTCCAATTCAACCAAGCTGAAATTCTTTAGAGCCTGTGTAGAGAGATCCTGTTATATGGATCTGAGACCTTGACCATGAAGAAAGAGCTACAGGATAGACTGATGGCACCTACACCAAGCTTCTTGTGCGAGTACAAAACTATCCTTGCGTGAGCACACCAACTAAAATTATGGAGATATCCCTCCAATTTCGTCTTCTGTTGCCCAGCGCCGTGCGCGGTTTGCCGGTCGCTGTCGTCGTGCGGTTGACCGGGTGGTCTCGGACGTCGCATTTTGGAGGTTGCCATGCCAAAACAGGGGTCGTCGCCCCTTTGGCTACATTGGTGGGGTTGCTCGGGACGTCGGCGGGATCCGTCTGGCGTCCCCGGCCGGTTGACAGGCAGGGACATTTGGCGCTACATGGTGGACAGCATCTTGGCTGCGGCCGTTAGATAGATAGATCCACACAGCAGACGTCTTTGAGATTAGTTTTCAAACCACAAATTGGTGAAATACATCAAGTGTCTTCGTGGTCTCCTCTGTTATTGCGATTAGCCAGTGGAGTAACCAGCGTAATCAGAACCCTTGCCCCCCCCTCCAGCCCCTGCCAATAAACTGACCGTTTGTACAGTGTAGATGGAGAAGGACCTAAATTCGCCGACTCAGAAAATGCCTCGGCACCCCTTATGCCCCTCCCCTCATCTGTAAAGGTCTGGTTACGCTACTGCGATTAGCCGTTGAGTAAGAGTATATCATCGGCACATTTATTTAATTTAAATTCCAGATCATCTATAACAATACCTTTAATATTCTTATTATTTCTTATCATTGTGGCCATAATTTTTGCACAAGCACAAATAAGTATGGGGACAGGGGATCACCCTGTCTGCATCCTTGTCAATAGTAAAAGCTTTTGAGATATGTCCATTCACAACCACTGATGATACCTTGTGTTATAAATTATTTTAAACCATTTTCCAATGTCTGGACCGAATTAAACAAATTAACGGTTTTAAAATGAAAGAATGAGAAATCTAGTCAAACGCCTTTTCAAAGTCAAAAGCAGCATATACCATTTAAAGCAGTGAAATTCGAAAATGAATAATACCATATACTAACCGTATCTTTTCTTCTATATACCCCCCCCCCCCCCACAAAACCTGTTTGATCTTCATGTACGGTATGGACGCCAATTGCCTATGATTTTTCTGGGTTTGTTCCCTTTTTGGCAAAGAATTATGTTGTATTTAGAGAATAAGGTGTGATTTTTTGAAGCGGTGGTCTCTCTCTAGGTCGAATCGAACCCGGCGATGAACCATTATTAACCGGTTCTAAGTACGGGGTGTTTTGAGATTAATACCTGTAGCATGTAAAATAGGAAATCAGTTTTGATAAGAGAGATAATACTATCAAAGAGATATGAACATTTAGTATTACCAGGATTGCCAGATTGTGTGCCTGTCTTTTGCACCGCCTTTTAACAGTACATTAACTGTCCTATTAATTGGTTAGGGATGAGCAATATTCGTCGGCCCGCGTCACATAGTGACGTATTTGCAAAATACGCATTTCGCGAAATTTCGAGTAAACGTCTTTGAAGATTTTGCGATCTTAACTTGCTCTGTACTATAACTATGATTTAATTTAGATAATTCAAAAAAAGTGTTAAATAATATAGGTCACTATGTGAAAACGACAAAATAGCAACTCTACCGTGAACTGCAAAATACGCCGCACAATAGGTTTTTTTTCATAAAATACGTCATATTAATTAATATCTTACTATTAAGCGACTTTGAGGTTTGAAATTTGAATTGGTAGAGTAGCGCATACAAACTTATATGCAAATTTCTCAAAAAGTAAAAATGTCGGTTTTCAATATGTAACGCGGCCGACGATTTTTTTTCATGATTTCCAAATAATCTGATGATATATATTTGCTTTTTTGTTGCCTCGAGTCCCAACGGATTTGGACGAGGCACATTAGTACAGATAAACTAATATATGTCTTGTGCATATTCTAGGACGCAATAAAATAGTAATGTCTTAGACTGTCTCACAATCTCGGCTCTGTCTTCGGATTTAGAGAACAGTAGGTTCAAAGACATAAAATCAAACTTATTTATTTTATTTAAAGGGGATGACCCGATTTAAGTCAATAAAATCTTCATCTTGATAGAATGGCCACAAACTCCATCTGCAAAGTTTCGCCCGATATTTCAACCGTTTTGAAGTGAGAGCTAAAACGTGATTTTGTAATCCCCATAGAGCACTGTGTAAAATTAATATGGTCGACCAAATTTGGCATTATATTTGCCAAAATGCAAAACCAAACATCCTTTAGCCCTAGATTTCACAGGTTAAATGACAACAAATAGTAGCTTTAGTTGATACCAAAATTTGGACCACTTCGGAAAATCTGGGCGGTGGTCTCTGAGGACGAGGATCGGACCTACACTTTTACAACTGTGGCACACACCAGCATGGCATACTCATTACCTTTGGGCGGCGCTTAATGGACGATATTCCTAACAGGCTCCATTTTGCACCTGGGTGGAGAGACGCAAGAGAGATAAAGTACCTTGCCCAAGGAAACAATACATTGGGCATCACGGGACTCGACCCAGGACCTTGGGTCATGAGTCGGTTGTTGTATCCACTGGCTGGTGCCCCTCAATGTAACGGTATATCAAAATCAAAAATAAAATCCTAAAAAAAATCAGAGATCACTGGACCTTGCCTAGTCCCTGGCTGAGCATATCGATCAGCCTGAATCGGTCTTATTTTATACCACCCCTCATACGAACAAACTGGTCACGGATTAAACACTAAGTGCCCAAAGGGAGGGGATTTCCATGGGACCAAACATTTTTTTTTTGCGAGTTTTCGGTTATGCAATGAAATTTTAAAGGAGTAATAATACTTAAATCAAATAACCCCTTATATGCTGATAGCATCATTATAATTTTGTCATGACTGTGCTCTTAACTGTGTAAGTCTATGGGAACACCAAGGTGAAACAAACTTTCTGAAAAAAAAAATATTTTTTTATTTATTACACTTCATCACCGGCATAAGAATATATAAATATCTAAGGAAATTCAAATAATATTGCACAAACTGCCAAAACAAGGTAAAATGCCAGCAAAAAGAATTGGACAAACAGGTGCAAAATCACCTCTAGGACAATCCCACCTTTCAAATATAAATAGATACCCACCCCGAATAATAAAACCTGCAACTCGAGCATCTACAATAGGAGCTCCAAGAAAAACATTAACAGGACAAAAATTGTGAAAAATGACATTTCAGAAAATCAATGACCCCGGACTTGAAGGAAGAAGAGAAAACTGCCGACCTGGTGGACAAAGGCAACTGATTACAAAGGTGCACAATGCGATTAAAATAAAAAGCCATAAGCACTTCAGTTTTACAGCGCTGAATTTTGAGTTTAAATCGTCACCTGCATCACATACTGTCGTATTTCACATTTTTGAGGTTTTTGCGAATTTTTGCCTAATTATTTAGTTCATCGAGTTCTTACTATCCACAAAATTTCAAAATGTGAGGATGCGTAATTATTTAGTTTATAATTATACATTTTTGTTATTTTCCTCATAAGTCATCATATCCGATTATCACATACTGGCGTATTTTAAAAATGCCATTCATTTACACGTGTTTGACATAGCGTTCTATTTTGCCAATCCCAAAATAAACGATTTCACATCCCAAATCTATTTTTGACTAATATTCCATCGTGAATGCGTAAGCAAGCTTTTCACATAGTGGTCTATTTTACGTACATTGAAAAATAACGGTGTTAATATCGTCGTATTAATGTAACTACATTATTTGTGATTTCACATACAGACTTATAACTTTGTAGCCTAATTAAGATAATATAATTGTAGTTTTAAGTTGCATTAATGGTTTATATTTGACTTTAAAATGTTTTCTTTCAAACAGTAAAGTCTAGATGTTTCTTTTATGGTTCGTTGTAAAGCTGTATAGACATGAAATATCGCGGCAGATTTTGAATTGCGATTTTCTCGGAAAACGTGTTTTGTAAAATACGACAGTATGGATGTGGGCGACGAAATAAATCGGAAGAGAATCTAGTAGTGGGATGGTTCCTGACCATTCCTTTGGCTGAAGTCAACATAATTATTAATATTAACATCATAATAACCCTCCTTACATCTATAAAAAAAACAACAAAAGATCACGTTTGTCTCTCCTGAGAGTATGAGAAGTAACTTCACTTTAGTAAGCCGCTTCTTATAATCCTGATCAGGATAGTGAAGTATGAATTGATAGCTCGTCTTTGGACCCTCTCCAACATCTGGATGTTGTGTTTGGATGTACCACTCCAAAGACCCTACCAACTCAAGATCAGTCCTGATCAGGGAGTTAGTTATAAAGAGGATTTGGTAATTTAATTTGGCATTGACCCTACAGTACACATGATCATGCCCATCTTACGATTGCATTTTGACAACTCTGTTAATATGAGTATCCCATACATGTTTAGCTGATATATCTACACACAATCTTTAATGGAATCAATTTTACTCAGAATTGTACCATTCATATTGTAATCATAGAGAATGGGATTCCTACATCTTGTCAAGGAAATGACCTGCCATTTTGAAGGGTAAAATTTAAGCTCCCAGTATTGCTCCAATTTGCCAAGCATTTAATCTGACTGAAGCTCTCGCATCTGAGGTTTGTTACAACAATTGATATAACATTTTGCATCATCGGCATATAAGCAATCTCTTGGAATGTTGGGCAACACTGGGCAGGTCATTATGTATAAAACAAAAGATGGTATATAAATTTGGCTCAAATATTCGGCGATCTTATCTTGTTCACTGTATGAATGGTATGGAAAATTAGAACTTGATAACACCTTTTCGGCCTGTTGTTGCCGAATTTGGTAGTTGCCGTTTGGTGCTGACTTGGTCGTAAATCTAATCAAGCTTGTACGCCCCCTCGTCTTTGTTCTTAGTGTGCTTCCCCCTGCTACGGATCCACGTGGCTTCCTTCAGCCACCGTGTAGTTTGTTTTGTTCCTAGTCAATGATCTGCAATGCCTTCATTCCACCCCTATAAGGGCCATCTTCAAAAAAGTAAACCTTTTTGATAAAAAATGAAGTTAATGATATTGCCAATTTCTTACATTATCATGTTATCATCCTTCCAAGTTTCCTACATGATATTTTCAAACAATATGTTCAACTCAACACCCTCATTGCATAAATGAACGTCTTTAATACTTTGGGATAAAATTCGATTATTGACAATCACACAAACCATTTCTTATTCTTCTTCTTTAGTTTTTATATTAAATAGCGTTTCATTTTTGTTTGAAATAATGCCTAAAGTTAGTGCATGTACTTTCATCTTCAAAATTACGTTGCAAAAATACAAATTTATAGGAATGGCCAATAATTAACCGAGATTTTAATTGACTTTGGTAGTCCACACACGTTACCAAAAATACAAAGAAGTTTTTATTACTAGAAAACCACTGTCTCAGTAATGTTCATATTCCATGTCAAAAGCCAGTTTATGTACCTTCCATTATACAAATAAATGGTTTAGATCTTTCCTCTTTCAAAGTTATTGATGTGCTAATTACTGTCACACACGTGACCGGCACTCACCATTTTAGTATTTGAAGGACATACATTTTCTGGTCATATTGAAGAAGGCAGCAGTGTTAACTTTTATTATCAGTTAAAATATGAATATGATCAATTTAAACAGAAAACAACAATTAATTTTAATAAAAACTGGTTTTTAAACTTGATTTCCATGTGTCTTGTGAAAGTTTGGAACGCCAAATTTAGCAGATTTGCGCTATTTCAACAAGGAAATCTGCATACTAGGAGTAGCATTGCTCTTTGCAAGTTATTACTGATGGCATTGTAATGAAAGTGTTTGAAATAGTTGAGAAATACACAATATTAATTAAAACTTCATTTTTGGTGCACATTAACAATGGTCATCAATTTGTGTTATAAGTCAATGGAGATGTCACACACGTAACCACCAATGTCACACACGTGACGGTACTTAGTGAATATAAATTTGTTATTACCAAGTAAAGTGTTTTGCTTGTGTTACTTTTAACTACCACATTGTTGTAATGACAACATACCAATGTCTTTCTGAAATAAATATAAGAATGTGAGTACTTAAATATTCACAGAATTTTACAGTTGAAGTTTGAATTCTAAACACCCCTTTGTCTGAGGTCACAAACGTGACCGAACGTTATTTGCCCCTCATGAACAAAATAAATCAATCGGCGAAAGTGAAACATTATTTTTGGTTAGTTTTTTGTCTAAAGGGTTTTCATTAAAAAAGTAATAACAATTGGTTATATTGGGCAAAACAGCATTGGGTTGAAATCTAAATTTCCCGTTTTTAGGTCACAAACTATGACGAAGATTGTCCCATAACATGATTGTTGGCGGCTACATGTTCAGCGATGGCAGACACTTAAACGAACTTTAGTGGATTATTTTCTTTGAGCTCTGGTGAAGCGTTTCCCTCCGCTGAATTTTTCAGTTTCATTTTTGTGTTCTGTGAGTCTTGTTTGTGAGAACGTCTGTTTCCTCCCTCCCCCAATATGCTTGTCTGGGCGTTCTTACAAGGAATTCATTACACTTCGGCTGCCTGCATGGGGTCTCGTTTGTCCCTTTTGGATGAACAAGTAAATTCCCCTCTAACAATTCTGGACATTTATCAGAGCGACCTCAACATATGGGATGACTACAAGGACTTTGTTCCTATTCTAACTGTCGTTGTTAGCTGTTTTAGGACGAAAACCTGTGTCTTCTTTGACCTTGTTGGTCGACCATTGCGGGTATCCACATGCTGCAAAGCTTGACTGATGTTGTTGTCTTCCTCTATTCTGTCTTGGTCCACTGCGAAAAATGTCCTTTCTTCCCATAAAGTTTCTACCACCCAAATCTTCTGATGAACGGGTGATGTGATTGGAACTGGAGATATTGATTGGTGTGGGTCGGTTTACGGGAAATGCGCAATTGAATGTACGTCTTCTTCTTTGCGAGTGATCCGTGTCCTTAGCATGGGATTGCCCGTCTGACTCTTCCTCGTAGATGATTTAATACTGCTCGACTTGGATGAGATGATGGTAAGAGTTCCGTCCTTCCGCCTCCCTTTTTTCTTTAATGATCTCCAACACACCAAGAATCGTCGACATACTTTTTCCAGAATCTTAGGCCTGCGTGATTCAGGATCTGTAGCGATCGCTTCGCTCCCACCATTTCCATGAATAGATCCACGGCGTGGGCTGTGGGGCTACCCATGGCTGCTCCTTTTCTCGCTGCTGGTAGAAAACTCCTTTGGAGGTAAAGTAAGTGTTGCCACATGAACTTTGACTAACTCCATGAAGTCGTCGAACCGAGAGTCTGGTTCTCTGTGAGGTTTTTGCTACCTGTTTTGATGAGCTTTATATAATGGATGGGGCCAGCGTAAGCTCAATCGGTGTATTCGTGGACAGGGACACAACATCATGAGATAGCAATATTTCATCGTCAGCTATGGTGACCGTCCTTGAGTCTTCAGTCCAATTGGTTTTTTGAGTTAAGCACATGATGACATGACTTACTGACAATAAACTTATTATGTCAGCTAATGACCTGGATACATTATATCCTATTGAACCTGTGTCGTCTATAATTGGTCTCAACAGTGTTTTAATTATTTAGGACTGCCGTACATATGGGGATGATTTCTGCATAGGATAGAGAAACTTTTTGTTCTCAGGTGCTATCTTGCCTTCTTTTCAGTCCTGCCAAGAATTTTCTAAGCTGTTTCTTGTAATTTAGGAGTGGATCTTTCCTAACTTAACATAGCTGGTTTCAGCACTGAGGATGTGTAGCCTAATTTTTCCTCATACTTGTAGTATCCATATAAACCGTAGCACGGCCTTTGTCCTCCCAAAACCTTTAACTGACTTCTCCTTGGAAGGTCTTCGATAGTCATTTCTTTTCGTCTTAGATATTTTGGATTTCGCCGCTTTAGATGACTTCAATCCGCAACTTACCTCTACTCTACCCTAAGCTTGGAAGCTCACTAGATGGTAATTTCAAGCAGTTTTTCTCACATATGCGCTGATACATTCATTTGTGATGGAAGCTTCACTAATGTTTATCGGTGACCACCAAAATCAAGGCCACGGCTAGGAACCTTTCTTAAGCATCATTTATCTTATAACGGGAAGGGACTACCATTTCGTCAACTGTCTGCCACTTCGGTCCACAACAGATTTGTTGGCCTTGCCAACTTGTATAGTAATTTCTGTCTGAGAATGCTGATTCTTTTCCAGCAAGCGCTTACATTGCTGACGGGCGAAGACTCTTTAAATGTCTTCTCGCGAACGTCATCTCGCTAATGTTGAGTGTTTTTGTTGGTGTTGTCCGGGACACCGCGGGTGAGCACATTATGGGGAAGCACAGTATGAACAAAGACGAGGGGCGTACAAGCTATGAACAATCCTGATTCAATCTATTTCTGACTGAGATATTAGTCTCCATTACAGATGCTAGATATGGTCTAGCACACCACTGACCACAAACCCAATGTTTCCTCTGAATAAAACGACTACACATGACAAGGCCAACTTGATTGGCAGTGCGGAACACGTTCCACCATGTCCGGCTCTTTTTTATATAAAACCTCTTTACTGAAGCTATTTACAAAAAAAATTGACATAATTCCTGCTTAGAATTGCATGTAAATTTAACCCTTAAGTCTTACTATTTATGTCAAAAGTAGAAGCAGGTTATGAGAGAAGGCGTAACAAACTTACGTACAAAATACCATAGTCGAAGAGATTTTTTCTTCTCCACAAGGGGACGTGACTGGCTTAGGAATTATTATCTGGGAAAATAGAATCACCGACGCAAGAACAGCGAGTGCAAAACAAACTGAGTTTGTTCGTCAGTGCAAGTGTGAGATTTTGACCACCACTCATGCTCCTCCTGGACATAGACTGTGGCCACCGTTCGGAGCGGAGCTTTCATTATAATGGAGTGCTGACCACAATAGCAGTAGCGATTTATTCCGTAAATGTTATCAAGGATTAGAATTGCACATCTGCACACAAATCCTCGCTGGTCTTGTGGGTAGGAAACTGACCTCATAATACCTGGTCTCGGTTCTCTTATCTCGCTACTGCCTCTTTAAAAATATATAAAATTTTCATTATTTTTCAGGTTAGAGGGAAAAATTCTAAGTCCAGAAAAGATAAGAAAAAATACTAGCTGCCCCATTGGTGTGTGTAAAAAACTACCGCGTGTTAGCCAGCGGTGTGACTCGCATGGCATCAAAATGTCACGTGGTTACGAAACGGCTACAGCGTCATCAGACCACTAACTTATTAACTACGGAAGCGCATAACTCTAATGGCCCTTATGCGCTTCCGTATTCAGCCTACAACCCAATTCGTCCAATTTCATAAGCAGAATCGCTGGAATTTAAAATGCGCGTATGTGCATACTTTCCCATTATGTCCGTTGAAACCAACATTGAAATGAGAAAACCGCGTATGTATTGAGAAATATAAGCTTATACTATTATGTCCGTGACTCTTTATCTGTGGAAATTATTTATACATCATCATTACATTAAAACCAATCAAATATGCTCGTTCACGGAAATCACAGTTGCACAGCTTGTGGAATTGTATATAAGTGTGAATTGAACTGCATCTCTGATATGGAGCGTAAAAAGGAAACGGATTTAGGAAGTACTTGCTAGAAAGGAAAAACCGCAGAGTTACATGGTGGTATCGAATGCATACTTGGTTGCAATCAGGTTGCAATGAGTCAATAGCAATAACGTACCATTGTTCACTCAAGTTTTGTTGAGCATCTATCCATAAGTTCCCAGCAACCGTGCGTGATCTTGTCAACTTTTAACATATTTTCAGCATAGCATGATTTGGCAGAATTGATTCACATTGTTCCGTATGGTAAGTGCGCTTCATATTCTTACATAATATTCTTAGTTGTACTGACTTTACTTTAGGCCAAATAAAATATTTTGATAAGAAAGATATAACTGCAACGGATTACATAGCATGAAAAATACTTTGGTGTTGTGCTATAACCACTATGAGTGAAATTGTTCTGGTGAAACATCAGGTAAGATCGTTATTGTTTTTAAACGGCAATCCATGTAGTCCCCTTAAAACTAAGCGGAAGATGCATTCCAAACACTTGGTGTGTCATGCAAATCTGTGTTGTGTTTAATTGTGGGAGTGTAAACTGAGTATAACGTTCTAAATGTATCTGGGCGCTAGTGTATATTCTTTGACACTGAGGAATTAACGGTCTCCGCGTCGATCGTGCCCATCATAATAAGCTAAGGAGTACATAAGTCATAAGATTCTCTGACTATGCTCTGACCAATCTGTTTTCTGTTGATGGTCATTTGGAACTCAGAAGATAGTACTTTATTTTGTTTGTCCTCTTTTTGTGGATGAAAGCCATTGATTTGAAGTCGAACAACTGTACCCCCTTTCTCGGACATGGCCAGAATATTATTCGGTGTGCCAATTTGTCTCGCCAGATTATAATACACAACGATATGAAATATGTGACTCAGAGTAACGTATAAATAACACCATTGGCACCATTTTAACGTCCACAATTTTGCAGTGTTTTCTGGAATGTAAATCGACACAAATTTGCGATATATGCTTGCTTAAGAAAGGCAGGGGAAACAAGATCAAGTCCCATTGAATGCAATGGACGTTGACCTTCTGTGCCCCCTACATCGGTAACTAAGTATTTTAGCCAGTCAAAACTATTCTTATTTTAATCCCTAATGAACCGCCGTCAATAATTTGCACCATTTTTATCTAAATTGGAGCAACTTTTAAAATATGACCCCTGTACAACTGAAATTGACCCTTTTTATTGATTTTTGCTGTATACTGTTACTGCGGGTTATACTGTTGTAATCTGATACAAGTAACGGATGTAAGTGTTGGTAATTGTATGTAAGAAAGGAAGATAGGGAAACACAACACAGAGATAGAAAGTGTAGGGTTTACTTAACACTTACAGTCTTAGAAGGACGCAGTACTATGTAATTTAATTTCTCAATATATTATGTAGACGTTTAATTTGTATGAGCGTAGTCAGTAATCATTATGATAGTTGCAGCACGCCTTCGGATATCCGTTTCAAATAACAACAGCTATAATAATAAGAATTTGTGTGCGTGTATGTGTGTGTTCGTGCGTGCGTTTGTGTGTGTGTGTGTGGTGCGTGCTGTGTGTCCCCGGGGTATGTGTGTTTGCGTGTGTGGTTGCTTGTTTTTCGACATTTTTTGTTCTGTTTTTTGTTTCGTTCGTTTAGGAGTTTGCATTGTTTTGTTTTGATTGCTTATTTTGTTAAGATGTTTTACTAGAGTGATGATATGTTGCAGAACACATAAGCTTTGAATCTTTTCATTTTCATAACAGTGTCTACATCAATACAAAAGAATGGATAAAACACACCTACTTTTCGTCGTTATTTTCCTTGTATGGTGGTCAACATACCTTGGTAAGAAAAGATTAAGAAATCGAATTTAATTATTTAGGAATCCTTGTGGTCCTTTGTTTTTCAATTGTCAAGATTAATATACGAGCTTAAGAGAATCAGTGGCGGATTTAAGGAAAAGGGCCCTGTCAACAGTTTAAGGTGGGGCCCTTTAGCGTCAAGAAGCAACGCAATATCACACTTTAGTGTGACTAAGGTGTGTCCGAGAGGGGCCCTGAGAGCAATATTTTAGGGGGCCTGTCAGCAGCTGCTGACACTGCTGACTCTTAAATCCGCCACTGAAGGGAATACTCTGGGTCAAACCAATGTTTCATTGATTTAAAAAAATTCTAATCTACTTGTTAACTTAAAGGTTATTATGGTCGATAAAAAAACAGAAAATTTATATAATTTAAATAAATATAGTCGCCTGTGCGCAGCCAAACTCCACTTCATATTGATTGGTTTAAGAAATCTTGCTTTAATGCTTACCTGCATCTAAAAGACCCCAATTTTCAAAATCTTTGCCGACTTAAAAACTCCTCAAAAAGTTTGGAAACTTTGGTAACTTGAGTTACATCTCATTTTATTTGACGGTTGTTTCATAGTGTTGAATATAAGTGACAAGGGGCATTCTTTTCTTTCTTACAATGGACAGATCATTTGTAAAAATTCAACTTACTCTAGGGCTGGTCTGGCGGTACCTCTACTTTGATACCAGGAAGGTTAAACTAATGGGCCAAAACTAATGCACAACTGATGGAAGATGATTGTTCTTGGAGACAAATAATGGTAAATTTGGCACAATTTGTTGGAGACCTCCTTGTCTTGCAATGGAGAGTTATTCAACCATGGATTACGTGGTTGTTAAAAATGAGGTGCCGGTGTAAAGAAACTGAGTGTCCCCCATGAGAGAGTGTCCTAGCTACCATTAGCAACATGTACGGAATAAACCGTGACCTATAGACGAGGCCATTTGAGTAGAGTGATGAAACAAATGATGCATACAGCACTAATGGAGAACCGTCAATGGCACAGGGTGGTAGGACATCAGTCACACGGACGCTGTAGTGTATGACACCGGTGTAAACTTAGGCAAATGAACGACCGTTTTACTGATACTTACATATATAAAACAACCATCCAAATATAAAATGAGATATAACTCAACCAAAAAGCGTTTCAATTGTTTGAAGAGTTTTAGTTATTTCCTATGTCTGTGAATACCTATACTTCACATAAAAATTCCAATGTGCCTATGTAAAACAACACACACACAAAGATAGATTGAAATCAAAAAGAAGAATCCAAAACTTTCTCTTACATATATTTCTATTGGTTTCTACATTAATCTAACTTCACATTTTTTTTTTTGCTGAATTCATACTAGAGGGCAGTCTTACCAGTCTGACTATATCTGATCCAAGAAGTCCAAATGGATATGAGAACAAGTCACGTGTTCCAATAATACAAGACATGTCTACAACGTTTACTTGTACTCTACTATCGAATACTAGCTTCACACTCAAATGGGTATATAAATAACAAAGTCTTAACTCCAGAGCAAGATCAATCTACACCAACACCTGACCCCAGTGGCTTGCTTACGATAACTAGTACTTACATTTTAACTGCGACTAGGGCAGAGCATAACAATGAATTGGAATGTATGGCAACAGGTAATGGACATGAAAAGTCCACATCTACCTGATTTTAGTTGAAGGTCAGTATACACTTCACGTTGAAATATAGCTCTTATCCAGTTTGAAAATGAAAATTATTTTAAAATCATTGAGACTTCTTGCATATCACTTAAATAGTTGATATGTCTCAGACCAACAGACGCAGAGGGCAGACAAAAGATTAAAACAGGAAATTGAATGGCTATTTTCAACATAGCTGTCACGAATCTGAGAATCTCATGCCAGAGTGTCCTAGGTTGCACGTTAAAGTGTGTCCCGTTTAATTATAAAAAGATGTGGTCTGATTGAATGACCTTAACTCCACACCCCAAGTGGAAATTTTCACGTCGATATTCAATCTGTTTTGAAGGGAGAGGTAAACATGTGATTTTTAAAGTCCCACTGAAGAGTATGTAAAATAAACTATTGGGATCGACCACTTTGTGGGGGCATTTTTCACTCATATCATCCAAACAAAGTACCAAACACCTTTTAGCCATTACGATATTTATTTCTTCAGACCAAGTTTTCACCACTTCAGTAAAAATTGAGGTCCTGGGGATGAGAACGCTATTAGCGTCGGGCAGGGACCTTTAACATAATACGGAATACCCGTATTATGTTAAAGGTCCATGGCCGATCGCTAATAGCGTGACTGGTGACGAGACTATCGGGTACAGTGCTGAAACAAATGATGCCTACAGCACACCCCCCCTCAATGGAGAATGCAATAGACAGATGGGTGAGTAAGACAATTCAGTCACACGTCACTATATTTCATGACACCGGCGTTGCTTTTAATTCAGTGATTTAAAGAGGGCGGCCTCCGTTAAAAAAATAATGGTTTTATTTCAACCGAGTTACACCAATCAAATTTTACACATTACAACATAGAAACTGGCAGTCATAGCTGGGTGCTTCCTTCTTGAGTTCACCCAAATGTGAAGATTAAGCGCCGATGTGAGTTGTACGGACTCAAGCGTGGTTACAGACGTACAAAAGAATTGGAGATGTTTGCGGTTGAAGCCCTAGTTAATGGAATTTAGATTCTGACCACCACTTGGCTTGGCGTATCTGACTATAAAACTCCTGCCATCTGCCTCAGCACCCTGGCTGTTTAAACCAGTAAATTAGAGATGTTTATTTTTAAGAAGTTCTTGAGTGTGTTTGTATTGCTTTTGTTTTTGTTGTGTGTAGTTTTTTCTTTCTTTCTTTTGTTTTAGAGGGTGCTCCAGTTAATTATTGAAGCATTCCATTAGCAAATTAATCCTGACTTCGCCTCTCAAATAACTTAATTCTTGTGAGAAAAAAATGGGGACAAATATACATGCGCGCTGAGTTTTGCTGCGTCAATAGACAAGCATCAAAATTTCAGCGCAAGTGCATTAAGGGGAAGTTCGTGATCCACAGCTCGTCCCCCGAATCTACAAAAGTTGAGATTTTTATATAATCGAACCGTTAGCCTTAGTAACACATGTGTACATAATCTTACGTGCAAATTCGGTCGTATCTGTGAGAAATTCGCAAATTTGTTTTTTTTTAATGTTTTTGTATTTTGTAAATTAAAGCATTTCATAACACAAAACCGCAAGATCGGAATCAACTCAAATTTTGAGGATTAAACTTTTCTCAACGATATATAGTGAACAATGAATTTAAAACAGAGGTGCTGGAATCACGAAATGCACCTTTAACCTTTGTCGCATTTTTCCGGGAAGCAAAAAAAAGTAAATGGCACAATTATTAACCTAATACCTACACGACAGAAAGCGAAAAATAAGTTGCCTTAATTAGTGATGAAAAGTAGTTTACAAATGCCATTTATCCTGACCTCCCTATATAAGTTGTGGGTTGACACCTCTCAATTGAAGTACTGATTTGGTTGTCTGTTTAAAATCACTGATTACATATTTTTAAATAGTAATCGCCTCAGCAATTTTAAATCTCTTGATCCATTGTTTCTCTTTCATTATCGCTCTCTATTTGATCTATCCCACATTGCTATTTTTCTACGATTTGCTTTTCATAACCTTTGGTGCCCTTTTTATGTCAGTTGCTCCTTGCTGGAGATTTACCACGTTTCAACTACTAGAGTGTGGTCTTGTGGTCTCCCCTGATAGTAACTGCCAAGCAGTGAACTAATCTCTACAAACCAAACACTGTTACAGTTTTCCTTTAACATCATTTCTTAAGTATACCCATATCATGACTTGATCTCAGCGCAGGCCTTTTCTAATGTCTGCCTTGATTATAGCGTCATTGAATGTGGAGGGTTTTTTCAATGCAAAAAGTAACATCATTGCTGATTTGTGTAATAATCTCCAATGCGATGTCCTATGTCTGCAGGAAACCCACAGAGGAATCGATAACCCCCCCCCCCAACCGTACCAGGAATGGTCCTTGCCATTGAGAGACCACATCGACAATATGGAAGTGCTATATATGTGAGAACAGGCACCGCAGTACAAGCAACCTCAATGTCTGATGACGACAACATCGAAGTCCTCACCATTGAGCTTAGCTCTGTCATAGTTACATTCGTCTACAAACCTCCATCAGTAGACTTCAAGCACCCTCAACTCAGCCTTGGGAATTCCACCAAACCTCACTTCTTCATTGGCGATTTCAACAGCCATAGTACCCAATGGGGCTAAAATGAAACTAACAAAGACGGACAAGCTGTCGAAGAATGGATAGACAGTCCACATCTACGTCTCCTTCACGACTCTAAGCTGCCGCCATCATTTCATAGCGCCCGTTGGAAGAGAGGTTACAACCCTGATCTAGCTATTGTTAGTAAAACATCTCTAACTTATGTAGCAAGATTGTTCTGGATTCTGTTCCACTAATTCAACATCGACAAATCGGTATCCAAGTCAACGCTGCAGTAAGACCACAAAGTGCCTTTTAATGGATCAGAACGTGAAGAGGATTACTCCAAAACCCCATATTTGCCCAACTAGTGAACAAGACTGCCCGGAGATTCATACCAGAGGCTGTAGGACGGAATATATACCAGACCTTTCCAAGGAATGTGCTAGGGAATACCAAAAGTATGTCACCGTGTTCGAAGCTGATCCCTTTTCGGCTGAAACAACTGTTAAAGGTGACTGAGGAAGTTTCGGAGAGGATCTCCCAGGAAAGATCAAACCTGGCATACTTTAATTTGAATCCACAGATATGACACATTACGCAAGAAAGCATGGTCTACATCCACAGCTCCGAGGGGATCCAACAAAACCTCCCACAGCTCCAAATGTCACACCCCACCAAGTTGCCCCATACTGCTTTTAAATGGCAACCCTTTGCAGCCCTAACTAGACCATAGAGGTTTAGTGGCGACCCTGGTTTTAACTCGCCCCTTCAACTAGACGAATTGAAATCCGGTATTGCTAAACTTCAACCAGGAAAAGGCAGTAGGCCTTGACAACATCCTCACTGAGCAGCTCAAAAATTTCGGCCCAGTAGCAAAGGAATGGCTTCTTGAGCTCTGTATTGCTCCTTATTTCCCACGGTTTCAAAATCTGGAGGAAAGCACCTGTTATGGCACTCCTAAAGCCCTGGGTGGGAGATCCATCCAATCCCAAGCGCTACAGACCAATATCCCTCCTCCGCCATACCTACAATATTTTTGAACGTGCTCCTGCTCAATCGTATTGCACCTGTCATAGACGAACACCGCATACAAGAACAGGCAAGTTTCCGGCCAGGCAAATTCAACAACAAGCCAAAACTCACCTAACTCAACACATTGAAGGAGTTTCGAAGCAAGGGTTTGGTAACCGGAGCTGAGTTCGTCGACCTGGTCTGGAACACCCATGGAGCACTGTGATAACCCTGTTTACCTAGGGAGTTACTTGGGACGCAAACCTCTCTCTTCTAAGACCCACAATCGAGAAGACGAAGAGTAAAGTCTGTTCACGCAATAACATCTTGAACAAACTCCTGGCACAAGATGGGGTGCGTGCCCACATACCCTAAGAGCACGGCACTTGTCCTGCGGTAACTCATGTGCAGAGTATGCCTGCCCTGTATGGGAAAGATCAACCATGCCAAGAGCTTGATTCAGCGTTAAATGCCTCCTGCCGCCTTATCACAGGATGCCTCCGCTCCAATCACCAACGGAAAACTTATACATCTTAGCAGGAATTGCTCCCCAGACATCCGTCGTCAGCGTAGCGAGCATGCAAAGGAGCGTAGCTGCCAATCGCTAGCTGTGAAGCACCCTATATCTGAAAACCGATACCTGCTGCCAACCACCTTAATTCAAGAGAGAGTTTCTTAAGCACAGTCCAACCTCTTGAAACAGTCTCTAAGGAGCTCACGAGAGTCGCCTTGTGGAAAGAAAGACTTGCCATCACCCGTAACATCTCTTTGTATTGAACGCTTGGTGAGCAACGCCCCACCTGGAGCGGAACTCCTCATGGGCTGAATTGGCGATGCCTCACAGATTGAGAACCAAATTGGCGAATCTAAGGTTTCCTTGCAGAAGTTGGGGTCTACTTGGAAGCAGATCAGGAACACTACCTGTGGTTGTGGAACCAATGTGTGTGGACACGATAAAAAAATAACTATTAAAGTTTTTCATCACACATGGAAAATTAATTCAATTGTTCGCCCAATTTATTTGCATTGACGAAGTTTGAGATGCATTTTGACGATTCTCGAAAATTTATTGAATTTATTTTGTTATTTTTCTGATCTGATATGAAGGTCCGCCAGATAATCCCGTGATAAAGGGCGAAGCAGACATTGTAGAGGGTCAAACAGTTTCTTTCGTCTGCATATCGATGGAAGGCTACCCAGCTCCAACCATTCAATGGCGATATCTGAATGGAATAGACCTAACACCGCAGCCTCCTGTAAAGACCAATACAACGGACTGGCGATACATAGTTCAAAGTACACTTGAGCTAACACCTGCAAGAGAGGTTAACCAACGTCGTCTTCAATGTGTGACCAATCACAAAACGCTGACTCAACCACTCATAAGTGAACTCACGCTGAATGTTAAATGTAAGTTTATATTAAGGCAATGTAAAACCTGTAGAAATTAATATACTTTTACATTTGGAACAAAACCAAAAATCGATAAAGAATTCATCAACGTTGCTTGTTCGCTGGGAGAGGGGGGGGGATGAAAATGTCGAAAATGGTAGTCAATATTTTTTAAGAACATCGATTTGTCCATAGCTAACGAAACGTTCGTTCCTTGATCTTTTTCATGGTCCGGCTACTAACCCAAAATAACATTTAAAAATATGTTCTTGTTCTTATTTCAAGGTGTTTTAATAAAAAAAAAATATCCCTAAAAGCGTTCTCTCTTTGCCATTTGTGTTGAAGCTGTAAAGTTAATTGGCAGAAAATAATAATTTAACTTTTTTCAACGCCGAATCCATCTATCAAATCCATTACAGATTTTACGGCACCATGAAGAGATGTCCACACAATTGCGCTTACAAAAAAGATGATTGTTTTACTTAAAGAAAGACTAAGACACGTGCATATTTTTAGAAAGACCATAAATGTCACCTGTTTATTTTGTGGGATTTTAAAATTATTATCGCTTTTTTTAATCACAATGCCGTTGACAAAGTAAAAAATGAGCGTCTCTGTTCAAATGGTCCCAACCCCAAAATCATTTACTTCTTTGAGAGATTTTTAATGAATCCTTCTGTTCGGCCTATAAACATTCGATTTTTTCCTTTGTTTGTAAACAACATGTAAAATAGAGGACGTTTTTAAGGTTGAGTTTATTGAAACACCATGAAGCTCATATATTTCGTGAATTTCAGTCTGTCCCCACACAGTAACTTTACAGTGTCCAACCCCGGTAGAGAACGGAACAAAACATGAATTCATTTGCGAATCGACAGAGGGGAATCCAGCGCCTAATTTCATTTGGATGTTAAATAATGCCAACATTGATCCAGATAAGATAAGCAGCAAACGTGAAGAGGGAGGTGCGCAATTTGGCGGGTTTCGTAGAATCGAAACATATACAACGCTTGTTACCAGAGAATTTCATGGGAAAAATCTCGAATGCATGAACACACGTCGAAGGAACCAAGGTCTTGATTGCGAAGTTATCACTGATGAATGTGTCATCAACGTTCTTTGTACGGTGGTTTTTCTTTACTTTTAATTACCTAGAAAACTTTTCAAAAATATCTTACTCGAATTCCAAACCCATATAACAATCATGTAACAATATAAAATTAAGTTCCCCTTAGCTCTTCATCGTCATTGTTTTTCTTGTTGTTTGTCTTTTTTGTGCTTATTTTATAACTGTATCTTAAATTATACGCAATATTTAACTATAATTGTATTTTACACAAACCTACAAACTACATCTGTAAAAAAGTGATAGGATTACGGTCAAATATCAAGCGGTTTATACACTTCATATTAGTTAAGCATAACGATCTTAGAGACTAAGAATGTTATACTATCGATGTTTTCTTACAGATCAACCAATAATACAAGCACTTGACACAGCATCTGCGGAAGAGGGCGAGTCACTTGCTGTTGTATGCACAGTTGACGCTAATCCTCCTGCTGCAATTACCTGGTCAAATTCGGATCCAGTTCAAGACATTGGTCAAATCCTAGCTTTTCAGCAAATTAGAAGAGAAGATGCTGGAATTTACAGCTGCCAGGCTACTAATGGTATTGGTAATTCAAAAATGGACGTGGACCTCTATGTCGATTGTAAGTATAACTGCGACATGTTAAAAACAAATTGACTACTAAAGAAATAAATCAAACATTAAAATATTGTTTTGTTTTCATATATGTGTTATAATCGCTTCATTTTTACATACTTTGGACACACACAAAGTCAAAGATCAGTGGTTTAGGTCAACAATTACGCGCGTTTGGATCTCTGTGGTTAGGGTGTTTTGGATCTACACAATTCGCAGTGACAAATTATGGTAATTATTCTAACTTGCACTACCCTTTAAATCCTTATTTGATAGTTCATCTTACATTAGTTTGAGGTCTGCATGTTTACATAACTATTTTGGGAATATGTTTAAAGTAAATCTTATTCTAGATTTAACATCAGAGTTTTCCGGCTCAAAGCCGATTTTGAATTAACCAAGCATGCACTATTGATGTCAAAATTGAACTGCTTTTAAAGTTGATTGTACTGAACGTTACGATATTTATCCACATGTTACGTTGTTTATAATGCCTTTGGACCTTCTCAGATTTAATTATTCATTCATTAAAGGTCCCAGGAAATGAGATGATACACCTACTCCAAATCTTTGTGGGACATTCCATTACAATAAACAGGGCCAGAAAAAGAGTACACTACCAGTGACATCATTTGTGAAACTCTTGATTAGCAGTCAGTACAATGAATAGATTCACACCAGTCACCTAGAATTTTCTATTACTTTCTAATAAATCAATGGTACCACAAATGATGTCATCACCAACCCAAATATTGAATGCTTTCTGGTCCCTCCTTGTAGACTTGACACAAACCACATCAATTCTATTTGCATTTTCAGGGACATTTAAAGTATTCATGACTTGTTGACGGAGAACACACATGATCGTGTCTTGTTGTTATGTTAGTTCTGTTATCTATGTGGTTTCAGTCCGAATTCTAAGAACATCTTAATGTTTTTTAATTAAGTTGATTGCATATCTACGTACATATTTTAAAGGCTGGCTCAGAGATTTCCCGAGGAGGGCGCCCTTTTCAAACAAAATCGTGTTTTTGCATGTACACAATGCTTGTTCATAAACTAATCACTGTGTGAAATAGCTACGCTCAAATCAAAGTCTTTCATAAAGAAAATTGCAACATTGTTATAAAATTCCTGATCCGGAAATTTTGTTTTACACAGTATCCTATGGCATTTTTATACTGCACAAAATGTTTACTGCATCAAAATGAAATATCCGATTCATCTGAAACTTTGGAATTGTGCATTTAAGGCGACTATCTTTAGTTCTAGTTGACTATTTTCAATTAATACACGAAAAAGTTATATTTCGAAATCTCTCAGTCAGCCTTTAAATGGGAAATACTTTTGGCTAAATTGTTTCCTCAAAAAGATGTTTAGACTATTTAGAGTATTTGTATATTATATGTTATTACATAATTTTACATGATCATACTCTAAGACCTTTTAGGATTAAAATGTTACCAAATTTATTCCCATTGTGTGGTTCATAAAATATAACAAATTCTTTTCTTGGTGGTCTTATATGTGTTACAAACTGATGGTAGGCCATTACGATGTACAAATTACACAAATTAAATGGTTTGATCAAAATTGCAAAAGCAAATTATTTACAGAAATTCACAAAAACCAACATCTTGTAAATAATATCTGGTAATCCATTCCTTTTCATCCAAATTCAAATAATTCTAATGATTAATTTCTTATTAAAATCATGAATATAGTCCCAAATTTGGTACCCAAGGTCAGTAAAAATCATTGCAGCTGTAAAGATCTCCATATATTCGAATCTTGTTTATCAGGAATATTATTACACCTAATAAATATACATGAACATAATAATGCTTTTTATTGGCTGATTTCTATAACAAATGCTATTTCCCTAGGGAAATTGTTCGGACTGTTTCCCTACAACCTCGTCCCCACCTCTCCAGAGTCAGAGTGGGGTGTAATAAAACATATTCTACATGTGTGTGTATCGGGGAAATAGGTCACATTGTTTTCCTTGCTACTGGCTACGGGCCTATCTCCTCTAACCCGTCATGTTACGGGTGTGATAGACCTGTAGCCAGTACCTTGGGAAATAAGCTAACGGAGTGCGCCCTGCTTTCCCTCTAACCATATATTATTGGTATACTATTTGTTGTTACAGTTAGCCCCACCACAACATTTCGAACTGAAAATATTACAAATGTAATGGAAGGAGAAAACGTTACTTTTTCTTGTGAAGTTGAAGCGTATCCCTCATGTGTTGTACGATGGTATAATCCCAACAACACTCGCATACTGGAAAATGAACGAATGAAATTTGAGGAAAATATCACCTCTGAGGATCGATTCCGTCCCAGAATTCAAAGTAATCTATTGATAATCGGGGTAACTGTAAGCGAAGATGATGGATTTTTCCGATGTGAAGCTACAAATGCTTTAGGATCTGAGAACATTATGTTTCAAGTCAGCGTTGAAGGTAATGGCGTAAATTAATTCGTAAGGTTCGATTGCATTTTACTGATTTGTTTCACTTTTCTGTACAAAAAGGTTAGAAACATTAAAAGCACAACAAACACTTTCTATTCTTCCATTTACATTGCGTTAAGTAGTAGTAGTAGTAGATGATATAGTAGTGGTATTACAGCAGTAGAAGCAGCACATGAATTGATAGTAAAAGGGTCCATTAAATATATAAAAGTGTTATCTTCTCTTTCTTTTTTCTAAATATTAAGTTTATAATGAGGGAAATGCATCAAGAGTAGCTGTAGCAGTAGTTTTGTTAATGCTAATTAGCATTATCATCGCCACGTTAGCAGTTGTTTTCGTAAGACGGAAACGCAGACAATACTCTACTTCCATAAATGAGAGAGGTAAGAATTTATTTTTTACCTAATGTTATTTTGTATTCAAAAGATAAGCTCAAATCATCTGCAGCTTGAAATGAAAATATATATTTACATAAACATAGCTAAACAAATAAAATAGAAGCAAAAAGACTTTTAAAACAAATAACATTTGTTGAACAATTTGTACAAAGGATGTTGTAATATACGATCTGTACTTTGTAACCGTTCACTTCTTTTCTTGATTTTGGATTTAAAAGGAATTTCAAGACAGGTAGCACAAAATCAAAGTAGGTAAGTATTGTTTTAAACTGTAACAAGACAATAATGATTTAATGATAATATCTTTCGGAATGAGTTCAGTGACAGCCAAAAATGCGACAAGCAAGATGTGGTATTGCAATAAGTTGGTGGGTGAATTATACACACACTAGACAAAAGTATTGCAACAAGAAAAAGAAAATCGTAATCACAAAATGATTTCAAACTGTACCATTGGTTCTTAGCCAAATATGCCGCATTCCAAAGTTGTGTTTTTCAAACCGATGTTATTCCCCAAAATCCCGGAGTGTGAGAAACATTTGATTTGATTGCCATGTTCTCTAAATATGGCGGATTGAAAGAACTGGCGATAGAAACTATTATTTACAGAAATTCACAATAAACCAACATATTGTAATTAAGTATATGGAATCCATATAAAATCATGAATATAGTCCCAAATTTGCTACCAAGGTCAGTAAAAACATTGCACTGTTAAAGATCTCCAATATATTCGAATCTTGTTTATCAGGAATATATTACAACTAATAAATATACATGAACATAATAATGCTTTTTATTGGCTGATTTCTATGACAAATGCTATTACCCTAGGGAAATAGTTCGATCTGGTTCCCTACAACCTCGTCCCCCACTCTCAGGTCGAGTGGGGTGTATAATATAATAAAACATATTCAAGTGTGTGTGTACATCCGCCGGAAATAGGTACATTGTTTTCCTTGTACTTTCTAGGGCATATCTCCTCTAATCCCGTCATGTTTACGGGACGTGATAGACCGTTAGCCAGTACCTTGGGAAATAAGCTAACGGAGTGCGCCCTGCTTTCCCTCTAACCCCATAATTATGTATACATTGTTGTTTACAGTATCCACATAAAAACATTTCGAACTGAAAATATACAAATGTTAATGGAGGAGAAAAACGTGACTATTTCTTGTGAAGTTGAAGCGTATCCCTCATGTGTTGTACGATGGTTATACTCCCAACAAACACTCGCATACTGAAAATGAGCGAATGAAATTTGAGGAAAAGTCACCTCTGAGGCCAGATTCCGTCCCAGAATTCAAAGTAAATCTATTGATCATCGGGGTTAAATGTGAGCGGAAGATGATGGGTTTTTCCGATGTGAAGCGACCAATTCTTTAGGATCTGAGAAATATGGTCAAGTCCGCGTTGAAGGTAATGGAGCGTAAATTTTAATTGTAAGGTGAGATTGCATTTTACTGATTTGTTTCACTTTTCTGTACAAAAAACTATAGCATATAAATTAATTACTACACTAATAAAAAGTTTAGAAACATTTAAAAGCACAACACACAAACACTTTGTTTCTTCCATTTTCATATTGCGGTTATAAGTAGTAGTAGTAGTAGTAGATGAAGTAGTAGTGGTATTACAGCAGTAGAAGCAGCAATGAATTGTTAGTAAAAGGTCAAGGTAGGAAAGAGAAAAGACAAGAGGGCAGAAGCGAACCCCTACGTTTCCCCTACTCGTCTCCCCAACTCCCCCTCTCTCCCCACCCTTAATCACTCCTCTCCCCCACCCTCTCCCTTCTTCTTTTTGCTCCCTTCTTACCATCTCATTTCCTATCTCTTCCTTTTCTCCCCCTCTTCTCATATTTCTTTTTTCAAATCTTAAGCTTATAATGAGGAAAACGGATCAAAGAGTAGCTGTCGGCAGTAGTAGTTTTGTTAATCTAATTAGGCATTATCATCGCCACGTTAGCAGTTGTTTTCGTAAGACGGAAACGCAGACAATACTCTACTCCATAAATGGAGAGGGATGAATTTATTTTTTACCTAATGTTATTTTTATTTCAAAAGATAAGCTTGAAATTGAAAATATTACATAAAAACATGCTAAAACAAATAAAAAAATAGAAGCAAAAAAGACTTCTTTAAAACAAATAACTTTGTTGAAACCAATTTGGACAAAGGATGTTTGTTAATATACGATTCTGTACTTTGTAACGTTCACTTCTCTCTGATTTTGATTAAAAGGAATTTCAAGACAGGTAGCACCAAAATCAGTAGGTAAGTTGCCTTTAAAAAAACTTGTAACAAGAAATAATGATTTAATGACAATATCTTTCGGAATGATTCAGTGACAGCCAAAAATGCGACAAGCAAGATGTGGTATTGCAATAGGTGGGGGTTGAATTATACACACACTAGACAAAAGTATTGCAACAATTAAGAAAAATGAAAATCTAATCAAACAATGATTTCAAAACTGTACCAATTGGTTTTAGCCAAATATGGCGAATTAATGCCAAAGTTGTGTTTTCAAACCGCTGTTATCCCCAAAATCCTGGGTGTGAGAAATCATTTGATTTGATTGCCATGCTTCCTAAATTGCGGATTGAAAGAATGGCGAAAGATAACTTGACGATTGCACCCAGACGGAATACGGCCACAGGCACGCCGCAACATGACTCCACAAATAGCCGCAATTGCATTGTACGGGTTGTTAGGGGGTATTCTAAAGGTTTACGCGAGACAAAGTGAGTGCTGTGGGACCCAGAAATGAGATAAACGTCCATGAAGACGGTGGTCTAACACAATTAGGAACATGTTGGGACATCAGCAATGCAATTTGAATGATACTTCCACGTGCTTTGCGTAAATCATGTCTGAATACGTATTCCACATTCCATGATCAAACTAGTATAATGTAAACGGATGATGTTAACAGTTTTTCAAGTTATGACGTGACCACTTTTTGTAATAAAAATCCTGAGTCCAACAGTGATGGGACTTGCTCTCATCTTTCATTGACGTTATCTCATTTTTCCGAGTCCATTGCACTACCACTTTTCTCGCGTAAACATTTAGAGTAAACGCTACAAACCCGTACAATTCAATTGGCGGCTATTTGGAGTCATTTCTGGCGTTATGTGTCTGTATCCCTTCTGGGGTGCAATCGACAAGTCAGCTCTTTCAATCCGCCCATTAGTTAGGGAACATGGCCATCAAATCAAAGTTCACACACTATAGGATTCTGGGGAATAACATCTGTTTGAAAAAAACACACTTTGGCATTAATGGCATCATATGTGGTTAAGGTGCGTGTTCCGATCGTCTTTGGGACCCCCAAGATTAAAAGGAGAGAAAGGACCGTTTTATCCTGCGTTAGTGTATTTTTCTGGGTTTTTTTTTTTTTTTTCGTTTTTTTATTTTATCGATTTTGTGATATCAGATGAAAGGCCATATTTTCTCATTGTCGTCATGAATTGAGGCCCTCAAACCTTTCATTCCCAAGATATAAACAAAAAACCGCCAGTTTAGTGGTTACCATCAAATTAGAACAGTATTGAATAGGGCCTTTGCAATATCCACTATTGCTTCTACCATTAAAACCGCATGTTTGTTTCGCACGGTACTTGGACGCATTAAACCCCCGCAGCGCGCGCAAGTGGCTGTAAGCCGGCTATTAACTAACCCGGATCCGTCTAGAGTCTGATCATTCAGTCCACGGTAAGGGTATTAGCCGGCTGAGATTATGTTTGCAGTTTGTAGACTTAGGGACCCATCTTTTTCACATTCAAATTGAATATTGAATATTAATTATAAAGAAACAATATACAGATGTTGAATCTAAAAAGGAATTTTATTATGGGGAATAAAAGCCAATTTTTGGAAAAAATAAGATGATGAGTCACGGCATTGATTGGTATTATTTGCTTCGGGGGACCCATTCAGGTAAAAAATGATGTGAGTATCCCTACATTGAAAAAAAACAACCGATTATCGTCATCGTTCGTCGGTGTTTGAATCAGTATGGAAAAAGTAAATTTTGTACTGTTTAGCAATAATACCCGGAGTCTTTTGGAAAAAAAATAATAGCACTTTGGGCAGAGGGGTCATATACAGACCTTCATTGATTTAACATAGCGGATTTATATAATCGGTCGACCGAAGAGCAAAATGATATCTGATAATGACACGTGACCTGCTCCCTGACACGTGACACCAAACTATTCAGTCTCGTTACCGTTTATAACTACAATTACGGCAAAGCAGCAGCATTCTGTATCTCTTTTGTCACAGCGTAATCGATAAGATGTGAGACTATACGTGTGGTTGGTTCAGGGAGGGTAGGCTAACGATCTGCTCGATTTGGGCATTGGGGATCCAAACGGGATTTTTTTTTATGTTTTTTTCTTACAGTCATATACAAATAAAGTCAAAATCTAATAAATTGTGAAACTGCCTTTTTGTTTTACCCCTTGTCATGACTATGGCAGTCTCGGTCCCAGTGACATTAAAACTCAATCTCTCTTAACCTTTTTTCAAAAGATCTTAGTAATCTCATATAAATTCGAAAAAAATATGAAGTTCAAATCACTCATAAGCTTCTGTGAAAGGTGCCTGTCCATTTATTTGTATTGTGTTTGTCATACTGTATATGGAGAGCCTGCACTTGCACACACAACCCATCAAGTACCTGGGGAAACAAACTTGCGGTTTAGTTGGTAGACGCAATAATGCAATGTTTGAAACGCCCTATCAATACTGTGCTAATATTAATGGTTTAACCACTAAACGGCGGTTTTTTTGTTATAATCTGGGAATGAAAAATGGATTTGAGGGCTCAAAATTTTAGGCACAATAAGAAAAATACGGCCTTTCATTCTGATATCAAAACCGACCAACTACTTCTGGTAAATCATGGGTCCCTAACACGATCGGAACACGCCCCTTTAAATTACCTGTGCATAAAACTCAAACTCCAGAAACTTCCCTGCAAAAGTAATCTCTTCAAACATAATACCCCCTTGAACATACGCGCCATTGCTACAGAGCTATGCGCTCTGATCCATGCGCACCGTTACCCTCTAATATCAAAACGCCCTATTATAATTATTATACAACACCCCAAAACCATTGCACTCCTGGATGGTGTGTAATGTGTAAGTACCGGCTCTCATATCAAATAGATAACACAAGGTATAATCGGCACAAGCATCTTTTAAGAACCGATGGTACAATTGTTGAAATCATTTTTGATTATTTTTTTTCTTCATGTTGCATCTTTTTCTAGTGTGGTATATACAAGATCAATCGACGCACTTTGTCCGCTGTTTAAGGTTTTATAGACTACTTAAATTGCAATGTTGAACGAGTCATCTCATTAACATATGCATTTTTATTTGTAATTAAATAGACCAGTTTAACATCCTCCTACGTCACTTCTTTTGTTGCCTGCGAATAAATGCCTGCGAAAAGTATGGCCATAGTCTATTAAAACCTCTAAACAGATACAATTGCCCAGTATGTAACAGTCAAGCTGACCTATTTCAAGATCCCTGGCCCTAACAGGTTTACAAACATGGCTGTTAACTGGTCTATTGAAGTTGTCAATTTTTGTCAAGCCCGTTTAAAGACACTACCAGTGATTTGCTTAATCAGAAAATACAAAAAATCATCAATGGCAGATGTTTGCTATGTCCTGTAACAATGATGGTATCCTAACATACCCCACAAGTGATAAACCGTAAATGAAAGGAGATTTACATCTAGCACATTTTTAACAATGCGTTTTCTTCTTTCCCTTCCTTTTCATCAATTTTTAGTTGAAAAAAATAATGAAAGTCTACAAGACTTCACGTTAAGCTATTTTTGTGGATTTTAAATATTTTACGCATTCAGTGAATAAAAACCTTCTATGTCTTTTAAGCTTCCTTTTTTTTAATACAGCCACACCCTCACCGCACCCACCACACACACACACAACATAACAAAAAAAAAGAAGAGAAAGAAAGAAAAAAAAAACAACACACATACAACACACAGTGCTGACACAGCCGCCCACACACCAAAACTATGTATTAGATTATGTAGATATTTTCCTCCCTAATGTTACATGTCGGTTTGCGAATTAGCTGAGAGACAGGGAGCGATGAAGTCATATCGAGTGTCGACCCACATCCTTTGCCTTCTTCGTCGGGTATGTCTGGTCTTTTTAAATTGACAAACCTTGTAACAAAAGGGAGAATATACAACATTTTTTTTGCTTTGTGTCACCTTTGTTTCCTTTGTGTTGCATTAAGAACAATATTTAGGTACACAGGTATCAGTAATGAACTTCCCGGATCATCTGAAGGATGTCATGAACTGCACACCTCCCGGTGATGTAATGCCCTACCTATTGTGTATTCCATTGCACACTGCAGGCATCATTATTTCTGCAGCCTCGTCTTCGAGGTCACAGCTATTCCCAAAATAGTGACATAGTAGCTAGGATACTCTTTTCTCAGTTTCGCAGTGTTGGAGTGAGTCCGGACTCATGAGTCCGAAGCCGAGTCCGAGTCCATCAGTGTCGAGTCCGAGTCAGAGTCCAAGTCCATCGGGCCCGAGTCCGAGTCACGAGGTCTGAGTCCTGAGTCCGTGGGGTCCGAGTCCGAGTCCAGCAGGTCTGAGTCCGAGTCCAGTCCAGTGAGTCCGAGTCCAGAGAATGGGGCTTGAGTCTGGGCATGAACTAATTCAGACACCTAAATAGTGCTAATTTAAACATTATAGTGGGATTGAAAATTACTTGGACAGGAGTTATGCACACCGCGTGTAAGCGCAACAAACAACACAGATTTTTTCCTTTGACTAATTACACATCTAGAAACGAGGTGCAACATTCTTCCTGGCTCACGCAGACCATGCATGTACTTGTGTTCGTGCCTGTCTAACAAAATAATCAGCCTGTAGTTACTCTTTTTTTTTTCAAATAACATTATTTATGGTCTAAAATGCATTACCAGAAAATGGCGCATGTACCTGACATGATTGACTAGTATGATGTATCTTTCGCAAGAAAGAGACATTTCTATATTTCATCAAATCTATTTTATTTCAAAAACATTTAAATTTAAATATAGACATCAGAATCTCTTCAATTTCAAGCCTTTTTTCAAATTCAAGTAGCTATAGCTCTAGTTTCACGCTAACATGTGTGCAGCTTACATAACGTGCGTCCCATAATCGGGCAATTACGTGAGTATATTTTCACATACAAATAAATATTATGTACAAATCTTGATAGCTCCAGTTCATACAGAAATTTAAGGTTGTGTGGGATGCAGTAGGCCACCCATGGCAAATACTTGTTAATTGATCTGTGTTTAATTAGGTCTGGCAGTTATTCAGGTTCACAATCTGTGAGACTGCGTAGTATGCAGCCCTGTATTATGCAACTACATTTGAGCTGTACTTAGAATGAAAACTGCTAGGGAGTAATGGATGATGACAACACTAATGATAACGACGACGACGATGGCAACGACGACGACAATGAGAAAACATACATTCTTTATGAAGTTGTAAATTAGCCAAAATTTATTTTTAAATTTGAACCCTTAATCTGAGAAAATATAAATAATCACAACAGCTAATCTGAAGAAGACAAAAGTGAAAAAGAAAATACCTCTGAATATGAAACATAAAAAATACTTTTGAAATTGATTAATGATTAGTATAAAAAACATGTTTTTGCAATAAAAAAAATTTAAAGCATGTTTATGCTGTAGAGGTTTGTGAAGTAACATTTCATGCAGGCTAGCTCACACATTTTCAATTATGTTTTTGATTAAGTTGAAATTTTCTTACCGGACTCAGCCGGACTCATCTTTGAGTCCGAGTCTGGACTCGCTCCAACTCTGCAGTTTCGTCACACCGGTATTAAAAGGAGATATTGTCCGCCTGGAGCCATAGACCAGGGCTCCATAGACGACAGCGGAATAAAGCATGAAACTAATGTTGCGTGAAGAGTCAACTGAATCGAGTTCCCTATTCTTTACCGTTGTAGGTGGACTATGGGTCCCGCGGACTACAGAAACTTCTGCACCGGTGTAAAAGGAGATATGGTTTCGGAGGAACCATAGTCCGGCTCCATAGACGACAACTGAATAAAGCGTGAAACTAATGTTGCGTGAAGAGTAAACTGAACCAAGTGCCCTATTCTTTACCGTTGTAGGCGGAGTGTGAGTCCGGAGGACTGTATCTCCTGTCACACTGGCACAGAATTGAACTATGACCTTTCTAAAAAATGTAACTTATCTTGACATCCTATCCGTTTGTCCGGGTAGTAATTAGGCATCCTTTATTACTTATTCCGATCGTCTTTGCGACCTCTCTGTAGTATAAATTTTATTATCAGATGAAAGGTCCTATATTGCCGTCCTGAAATTTCAGTTTACAAATCCAATTCTTTCCGAAGATAATGTCATAAAACATAATAGTGGTAAGTGTATGTAAGTGCCAGGCTCTCATATCAAGTAGAGAACACGATAAACTAAAATCGAAACAAGCACCTTTAATAACCTCGTGTTGCAACATTCAAAGAGTTTTATTAAAACAAATTTCGTTTTTCTTAAAGGCGGTAACTCCATCCACCTTGACATTAAAAAAAATAATCTTGTTAAAGTGTCACGAAAAGATTTTCTGAGGATACAAATTTCTTAAAATTTGCACTAGTTTGTAGAACGCCTACTGAGAACGTTTGGACAGTTTACTGGAGAAACAAGTAGAAAAGAAAACCGAAAGCATGCGTGGATTTTTCTGTCGTGCATGACAGAAAATACTAAATCATCTTATTACATAACGACGGCGTATTCGGCTTGTTTATCTGAGGTGATTTAATCATGCATCGGCAAGCATTTTATATACAAAAAAAAAACGCTTTCGAAAAACATTGGGGAGCATTTTCCTGTAAAGAATCCTTTTGTCTCTTAAAGTTTGACGGTCTGAAAAAATTATGACAAAATGAAGCTTAAACTAGTGTTTTAACCTGTAAATCTGTTAATTTTACTTGTTTCTGTTGTTTTGTTTTGTTTCTAAATTTCAATGTCTTTCAGAACAAAACATATGACATAAAACATAGGGGGCAGAAGGATGGAATCTATTGCACTTGAAAATAATCCTGGCAGCCTTGTTTTGAAGTATTTGTAACTTTCTTACTTCTGTGTCTGATATACCATACAAAAGCGAATTTGCATAGTCTAAACGGGACAAAATAAGCGAACGGAATAAATGATGGCAGCTTTCAGCAGTGATGTACCGGCGAATTCTCTATATTTCCTGAGATAATATTTTACAGTTTTGACAATAGAGTTCACATGATCCTTCATAGACATAGTTTGATCAAAAACTACCCCCAGATCTCGAATTTTGGATGGTGGGAAGATCTTAATATCACCAATTTGAAGAGAAACATTGCCCAACTTCAACAGATTGTAAGGCGATGCTGCAAGAAAAAACTCTGTTTTGCTATTGTTAAGCTTCAGCATGTTTTCTTGTCATCCATTTATGAATATCAATTGGAAAGAAGCTGTTTTTGCCTTGAAAATATGTATGTAAATTCAGAACAGAATCAATTTTACTACATTGTAAAACTATGTTGCAAGTTTATATCGAAACATGCAAAACAAAAGCATTTCATTTATTTTAAATCTATGCAGCATTGATAAAGAACTGCTACCAAACAGAGTGGACAGTGATACACCTTATGCAAACATTACGGCTAATTTCACTTTCCCGAGGGAGAATATAAACATTATAAAGGACCTAGGACAAGGGGCATTTGGTAAGGTGTTACTTGCTAAAGCCAAAGGTATCATGGGAGTGCATGGCGAGACGGAAGTGGCAATAAAAACATTGAAAGGTATGTATCTTAAAATATACTTTATACGATCCCTACTTTTTAGAGCTAGTAAGCTACATTAATCGGAAGATTATTTTCGATTTCTCAGCATCTTAATATAAACACATGCTATACTGTGAAACCTAAATTTATTGGGCACATCAGAATAACATTCATTGGTGAAGATAATACACATTACAAAGCAATTAATTTCATTAACAGCAGATGAGTTTTTAACATATATAGCTGTGCTGTTAGCTTGGATTTACATTGTCTGTTAAGTAATTGCTACCACTGTAATTGAATCGCACATTTCGTTGTTAATACTTAGAATAAACGTAAAAGTGCTAGAAGTGTTAAATGTATTCTTACACATTTAAACTCAAGCACAAAGATAATAGAGGTTTTCCACTTCACTCATGCGTAGCTTCTAACAAAGGTGCTCGTTCTCGTAGTTATCGTCATTCAAATCAATGCGTGACCTCAAGGTACTTGGAACGGAGTTCATTCATAGTATTTTGGGTATGAACGTTGTTTATGCCCTCGGGCAACGCCCTCGGGCATAAACAAGCGTTCATACCCAACATATTATGAATGAGCCCCTAATTCTTACCCAAAATACTATGAATTAACCCCTAAATCATAATTCTGATACCCATACCTCTCAATCAAAAGCTCTCCATAAATTGCAGTTCATCACAAATCGAGTGTAAGTGGTGCCTTAGTAGAGCACATCCAGTTTAGTTATCTCAAGGAAAACTTCAATGTTTTAGTTGGCAGTAATGTGGTTGGCAGTTATGCTGAGGCTAAACCTGTGCTTTGTTCTACTGAAGAACGGGGTCTCCTATCGGAACTACGGGTGGCTTAAGATAAAACTCCCTCACATCTGTTTCAACCGGTTGCAAAATTCTTCTGTACGCTTAATGATGGCCAATAGTGTTATTGCAAAAGAACTAATTGCAAAAGAATCCTTTTCTCCAGAACAGTATAAAGAAAACTATAAGAGCAACATATCAAAAGGTCACCAAAATCAAGGGAGTGGAATATGTATTTTAAGGGGTTAAGGTTAATACAGGGGTGAAAATATGAAAAGGGTCCAAATGCGTTGTGCGAGTTTGTATGTTTTGCGATGTACATGTTAGGGTGCAAATATGGACATAGCTCTAAAAAGTAGGCGTTCAATAATTGTACAACCCATCAAAACTGGTGGCCTACTTCGGTCAAATTACCTATGTTTAATCAACTAGCCCATAATACTAGGCCAGTCAAAATAGGATAAATGCTGTCTTAACCCAAAACTAATTGCAAAAGAATCAAAAGAATCAAAAAATCAAAAATTAAAAACCTATAAGAACAACATATTAAAAGTTTACCAAAATCAAGTGGGTGAAATATGGATTTTAAGGGGGTAAGGTTCAATACAGGGTTCAAAATATGAAAAGGGTCAAAATGCGTTGAAAAATATACCAACATGTTCATCACATTTCAAGGATTACAAAAAGTATAGTTTGCCCTATCTGCAGGTTGTAGTTCAATAGTTATGAATCAAAATATGTTCAAGGTCACAATATATCCGTTCGCTATAAAATGTTGTCAAATTGTTCCTCCAATGGTACAGGAGTCGAAAATATACTGGTTCCACCATCTATGTCGAAAATGTACTGGTTCCACCATCTATGATATTCGTTGCATAATTGGAATGTAAAATGTGACTGGGGCTATAGGGTCTATTGATGTTGGTGATGTTGGTATCTCTACTCGGTTCATTCATCTAGCGGGTGCCCACTATTTCCGACCTTTAGTTACATGAGTACAGCCCCCGGGGTACAGCCCTACTTTTGTTCAGGGTATCTCCTGTCCCGATTTTAGTATGTTGTTCCGGGGACCTCATGGACATATGTATTGTGCTTACAGAAATTCTGTTGCAATTTGTTCAAGCTTGATTGTATAGTATTGGACTAAACACCATTTGATCTCTATGTATACGGAAATGGCTATTTGTCTTCTTAAGAACGTATGTTTCATGCGACTACCTATAGGCTAACATGAGGTTTGATCTTCCCTTAATACAGACTAGCACTCACCTTCACCAAGCAACGATTGTATACAAGCCATGCACCATACCTTATTTGAGTTGTTTGGATTTTTTTGTGTGTGCGTGTGTGTTTGTTTGTTTTTCTGTTTGTTTTCTTAGGTACAGCTGTTTGAAAGCCTCATTTATTTTGACAAAACCATGAAACCAACAATATTAAGAGCGACATAGTTTGGACACCTAATTTGAATAATGTATTCTACAAGCTATATAGATTCTGAGGGAATTTCATGAAATTTCCTACCGGTGTCATTAATCGGAGATTTCGAGATCTGTAACGGAGAGTCGGAGGGCCCATCTGACGACAAGTTTACAATGCACGTTCATTGGTTTCCTAGTCTTGTCTACAAGGTCACACTTATTTCGTGTTGTGTCTCCACATAGCTAGGACACCTTGCTATGGGGGTTTCTAAGTTGTACACAGACCTGTATGGGGGTTTGGCGATAGAGGGCGTTCTAACATGCAAGTCTTGAATTTTGTAGTACTCCATGACAACATTTCCGCCATGAATTTTCCCCAAATTTTACAAGGATGATATCTTTTACAGGTTCCTACTTTATATAAATTATGAAATAATTTTGGCACACCTGCTTAAGATTGTTCGTAAATTAAAGAACATTTTGACCAAACAACTTCGATGCTTAGGCAATTACATAAAAGTTTGGGCAAAATAATTTAGCGTTAAAACATGGCGCGCGGAAAGCAAAATGTTGGGTCCATGCCCCCCCCCCTTTTATACAAAGTGTTAATCAACATTGACTCACCCTTGAAAAATCCATTCGTTACAACTAATATAACAAAAGTCGGTCATATCTTATGGAGAGGATGGTGTCAGTAATATTTTTCGGTTTAGCCAAACTGAGCAAAGATCGTAAACAAATGTTACAATCTTAAAATACAACAGGGAGCAAGGCTCATTTAGGTCTTTGTAATATGTTTAGATACTTATAATCAAATTCAGTGCGATACACGGTGAGTTGGGGAACGCTTTTTAATTTATTACAACTTGTTAGACATGGAGGTCCTTCTAAAATTCAAACACACTGCTCTTTGTATTATATTTCTTGGGTTTCAACTTTCCAATCTGCAGCGGATAACCATCTACTAAGGAAGCTATACGTAGTTTCAGCGAAATAAAAACAAAATAGTAGGTTTTCCTAAGTTTGGATTTATAAACCTCTTGGGACTGACTATTAAATTTCAAGGGGGGGGGGCTGGTTAGTTTTTGAGAAAAAAACTGCACTATCTGCCCCCGCCCCCTTCAAATGACCCACCTAGCTCATGATGAACGCCCTTTCCTGTCATTAATTGGGAGAGATGGAAAAATGACAGATTGAAAGCATGGTAAAGAAATATCACGACCAAATTATTCCCATCCCTATAATGGTTCGTCACTATCTTGTGCGCGTGATATACATCATTGCAGGTTAGCTTGACTGTGGTTTTCTTACTTCTTGCAGTTTCGCATTTAAGGTCTTTTCCTGTTCGTTTGACAAATGAGTTTTCGAAAGAGAACAGAAACTCGAAATATTGTATCCGTCACTAACTTTTTAAAAATAAAATCAAGGATAAAAGAAAAACATTGTGTAAAGGAAATAAAAAAGCTATGTTTGTTATATAAATGAAAGAAGAAATGAAATATTTGAAAAAATGGCTGTATGTATCAACTTTGCCAATACTCCTCACACTAATTCTTTCTACAACTGACATAGCAGTACTTATAATAACGGTTCCAACCAAACTTAATATTTAGAAAGAAATGATCCAAATAGTATAACTCTAGTACATATCAAGCAGTTGGCCCGCCTCACTGACTATAAACCATGCAGCATTAGACATAATTATGTTTCCTTTCACTTAAACCGTTTTTTAAATATCCTGTCAATTGTTTCATAGGGAAACCTAGAGGGAAACAGAAATTATATTTTTAAAGCTAAAAAAAGAACTAAAGAACGTAGCGTCTGTAAGTCGAGAAAGCACCGGTATTTTCATTAATGAAAAGCAACCCACTTTCATTAAATAAAATTTAGTACAATGTAATAGAAAACCAAATTCTGAAAATTGCAAGGATGTCAAATATCATTTCCGGGCTTCCCCAAACGATTTTTATTCCTCGTTGTCCGTATTTGGACACTTAATGGATCAATTAGATTATTAGTATGACAAGCTACAGAAATAGTGAAAAGTTGCCTTTTGAAATTGATATAAGTGGTCCTTGTGACACATTACGTTAGTAACCTTACCTTACTGCACTTAACTATATACATTTGTTGGTGTATTACATAGAGTGACGGATGTTGAACCAAGTTTCTGAGAAAATCGCATTTGAAAATTATCAACTTTTCAGGGTCCAAAAATACGAAGTTCAAATGATCCAACCCCGAAAAACGTCAAAATATTGAATTTGGCAGGCAAAGTAAAAGTTGACAGATCAGTCTGTATAATTCTCAGAAGTTATTTTTCCAATTGAAAAAAAAAAGAAAAGCAAGAAAACAGCAATGCTAAAAGATGTGATTCTGCATTTATTTACGTGTTGTAGAATGTGTCCGTACGGACTGTAATGACTAAAATACCCGATTTTCTCCTTATTAGGTGAATGCTTTTGTTTTTATCAGTTGTAGAGTATATCAGGACACTGATACTTGATTTTTTTTTTTTCCATTTTCTGATTTAGAAAATCACTGATAGTGCCATTAAGTTCAACTTAAAATGAAATTAACTTGCTAAAATAGAACAAATCCAATGATAAAGTTATCCGTCAGCATTGAATGCAAATAAAATAATAGTTTCACAAACTTGTTTTATAACATGGTGTACGGATTCTCAACATCCGTCAAAAGCGCCCGTTTTTTTTTTTAATTAAGATTATTAATTACGTATGTAAGAGCTTTGAAACTTGGTAAGCTTGGAGAAGTTGATGTGTACTACCTTTTCTTAATTTGTTTTAAAAATTATAAAAATTCGACATCCGTCACTATGTGATAAAAAAAAAAAAAAAAAAAAGATCCGGAATTTTTAAACAAAATTGTGATTTTCTATATGAAGGAATTCGATTTAAGCTTAGCAATTTCACACAGTGATTAGTATGTGGACAAGCTTTATGTACATGCAAAAAAAAAACACGATTTTTTTGGAATTTGAGGGCGCCCTCCTCAGGAAATCTCTGAGTCGGCCTTTAAAATGAAATTAACTTGCTAAAATAGAACAAATCCAATGATAAAGTTATCCGTCAGCATTGAATGCAAATAAAATAATAGTTTCACAAACTTGTTTTATAACATGGTGTACGGATTCTCAACATCCGTCAAAAGCGCCCGTTTTTTTTTTTAATTAAGATTATTAATTACGTATGTAAGAGCTTTGAAACTTGGTAAGCTTGGAGAAGTTGATGTGTACTACCTTTTCTTAATTTGTTTTAAAAATTATAAAAATTCGACATCCGTCACTATGTGATACTAAAAATGAATTTACTGTATTCTACTGTATGCTACTTTACTCCATTTTACTGTACCTTTATGACGTCTTCTCTTCTTTTCGCAGATGACGCACATACCTCAGATAAGGAAGACCTTTTACGAGAACTTGAACTTATGAAAATCCTCAAACCTCATCCCAATGTTGTTCGCCTTTTAGGATGCTGTACTGATACAGGTAAAATGATTCTTAAAAGTGCATTACCATAATAACAATAACATCTTCAAGAAGGTATCGGGATGTGTGCTTTTTGCGTGGAAAATTAGGCATTATGTCTCTTATGCATCTGCATATGCATACATGTGCGAGTACGGATTACGAGGGATGAGTGTGTTATGTACATTTTGTCTAGTTTTTAGTATTAAAATGAAGCTCTTCCGGATGGATTCAAACATAATTATTATCTTTGTTGTTTGTACCAATGTTCTTATCCAAGCTACTCTATCTCGATCAATCCTCTCCCCTTCCTCCCGTCTCTCTCTCTCTGCCTCCTCTCTCTCCTCTCTTTTCCCGTTTCTCTATTCTCTCTCCCGTCTCTGTCTCCCTTTCTCCCTTTCCCTCCTTCTCCTCTCGCCCCTCTACCAATGTTCTTAAAGCTACTCTCTCGATCGTTCCATTTTTCTCCTCCCTCCCTCCCTCCCTCCCTCCCGCCCTCCCGTGTCTCTCTCCCCTCTCTTTTTCCATTCTTCTATCCTCTCTTTGTCTCTCTCTCCTTGCCTATCTCTTCTATTCTCCCTGTCAGTGTCTCTTTCCGGTTTACCTTCTCCTTAACATACCACTAATATCCTGCTGAAACTCTCCAATTCTTCCAATATGATATCTTCTTTTTTAGACATGTAAGCAAATGTCAGGTCGTGTTGACCATTTATACGTCTTTTTCGTTTCTTTCAATGCTGTTTAACAAATACCCGTCGTAATATTTCCAGATCAATATATGTATAGTTGAATATATGAGTTAATGGAAATCTGAAGTCATTTCTGAGAACAAGTCGAAGTAAGAAACAAGAATGCAATCTACGACAATCTCCATGGCATTAGTGCATCTTTAACCACTGAGGACAGCTAATTATGTTTGCAAACAGTTGCCAATGGGATGGAATATCTCAGTCACAAAAGGTAAGACGTTTCATTTCCGTGATATTTACGGACTTTTATATTACAGGTTTATGAGGGTGCAGGTGCATACGGACATAATCCCTAACTTTCCACGCAAGAAGCAAGATATGGAAAGGTAGCATTCAATGTCTCGTAAGCATCTGTACCTCAGCAACCTGAAACCAAAGGCCGAAATTGTTACAGTGCATACACGAATGCAGGCCATCTCGAGGATACTGGTTTTCAATCAACGTTCGAAGATACAATCCTTGCGGATGAATTACCAATTCCCTACGGGCTCTTCTAACTCTTTCTTAAGATTGTCATGACTTATAAATATAAGCTTTGGACAACATCACATAAGTATATTTTGAATCGTATATCGCCCAAGTTAGGACACACAAGAAATCTTATTTGTCGGTCGATATATATATCTAGAGTGATGATCTGTTGGTATTTCAGACTATAGCCATTAAAAAAAAATCTTGAAATGTGTATCCATTCCAGACCAGCCCCATATATTAAAGTGCTTGTTCCGGTTGTCTTTTTCTTGGACCCTGACTACTCGAAGAGTATGAATTGGGATATCGGATGACAGGCCATATTTTCTCATTGCCGTCCTGAAATTCAGCCTTCAAAACTCGTTTTGTTTTTCACAGATAGAGGCAAAAACTACCAGATAGAGGAATGGTCGATTCTTCTCATTTGGCCGTCCTGAAAATCCAGTCTTCAAATCCCTTCTTTCCAAAGATAGAGGGCACAAATCACCAATTTAATGGTTAACTGTGAACATCAGTAACACAGTAATGGATAAAGTTTGTTTTACACGATTCGTGTTGTGAGTGTCTATAAGTTGAGAGTTAATATTAAGTTGAGAGAACACGATAGACTAGATCGGACAAGTACTTTAATATGAACTAAAGTTTTTGTTTCGAACTAGCCATCAAGTAGGCATTATGCACATATTAAAACATTATCTGCACGTTTGATCAACAGTGTGTACATCGTGATCTGGCTGCTCGAAATGTAATTGTTAATGACGAAACGTACTTGCAAAGTTTCCGATTTTGGCTTGGCTCGTGATGTCATGAATGGTCGAGTGTATCAGCGCCACGTGAAGAGGACTGTATTTACTATTGTTGCAAGACACTCTGTCATAGTGTTTGATCTAGGACCCCTAATTTCTAGTTGGCAAAGGGGACAAATAATGAAAAAGAACGTTCATGTCATTTCAAAGAGCATCCGATCATGTTTACCTGCTCTTACCATCCTAATCTTAGACAATTGTCTTTGAAAACTTCTTTGATGTTTGTCTCCCCCGCTCTCCATGTAATTTAACTGGTATTAGTGATCCACAGCCTAGTATCACCCGACTTGCCTAAAAAGTAAGATTTTTATATATCTGGACAGTTAGCCTTAGTAATCAACGTGTACCAATCTTAGTCAAATTTGGTTTATCTGTAAGAAATTAGCAATTTTGTATTTTCTATCCGTAAACGGACCAGAAAATTACAGGTACAGGGGCCTATGGGACCGTGGGAACAAGGACTGCTCATAACACAAAACCGCAAGGAAAATTTTTCCGGGGTAATCAACTAAAATTTTGTGAATAAGCGTTTCTCATGGATATCTGTGAAACATGAGTAAACAAATGGTGCGGAATCGGGAAATGCACCTTAAAGGAAAACGCCAGTATTTTTTCGCCGAAGTGTACTAACATTAAGGAGAGAGGAGAGAGAGAGAGAGAGAACTTGCACATATGTCTGTTTTACTTCCCCGTAGCAAACATTTGATTCGTAGGTCATTCTAAATTCACACAAAGGTTGAGAACCTGGTGAAGCCCATGTTCAGGCCCGAGGTGTTGACATAAGAAGGATCAGTCATGAGGATTTTGTATTTCACTATCTTATAACATTTTAAGCACTTTATAAGATAAGTACGCCGTTAAAACTCTCCAAATGAAGAGGAAAATCAGTAGCAGTCGTTTCTCCGGTATCCACTTAAGCACAGTCTTCTGTGGTCCAGTAGTTAATCTCAAGCCTGTTAAGCGAGAGGTCGGGTTCGAGGATCCGTGAATTTTGTCTTTATTTAATTCAATGATCGCCAGTTTCTCCCAGTCTCTATATAGAGATTTCACTTTATTTTCTGTCAATATATGATTTCCATAGATTCTTTATTTGGCAGTTATAAATTTATTACCTCTCTTATTTTTGTCCACTTAACAAGGGTGTAACAATATCGTATTTATTACGGTATTTTGTATTCCATAATCTAATCTGTCAAAATTGTAACTCCAGATAAAGTGTCGTTGTCGATCCACCACTAATATGAAAAATATTTGTACTTAACTGATCATGGATAAGAAACAATACTTTCAATAACATACACATTACAATTCACGTTTTTAACAGTTTCGACTCCTCTTCGTTGGATGCCCTCGAGTATTCTGTTGAAGAGGGTTTTTTTAACCGGACAGCGTGACATATGGTCTTTGGCATACTACTGGGGAGATTAATAATTGGCTAAAGTTTCTATCTGTTATTTGGGAGACAAAAAAGATAATCGAGTTGTGTGTAGATGTATGTGGTTTACTCAACTTCGCGGTTTCATATACTCTTAAAGGGACATGCATAGATTTGGTGGGATGGGTGGGAAGAACACTCAATGCTTACAGGTGATATTTGTGGCAATGAATCATTGCCGACCGCCTTATTACAGATGCGTGTTTCCGATCATCTTGACCGGACCCCCTGATGTACCCGGAAGTAGTATCCATTTTGAAATCAGATGAGAGCTGTATTTTTCTCAATTGTCGTCCTAAAATGTGAGCCCGGCAAATCATCAGTCCCAAGATATAAACAAAAAAAGCACCGTTTTAGGTGGTTAACCATCAATAATTAGCACAGTATTGAATAGAGCTTGCAATGTGCATTATTGCTTCTTACCATCAAAACCCGCAATTTGTTTCCCACGGTGCTTGATGGGGGCGTATTGTGCAATGCCAGTCTCTCATTTAAGCAGAGAACATAGACTCAATCGGAACAAGCAACCTTAAATAAACCATACGAGAATAAGCCCAAATACATTTTTATATTACCTAGAGCATTTGCAGATTGTCATGATTTCGGGGTGTGTTGCTGCTCACGTTTTTAACGTTCAAATCAGCAACGTAATGTTAAAATGATTTGGTAATAAACTCGTTACGGAATAGGTTTACTCTTACCATCATTAGTCACCCCGGTTCCATGGCGAAAAATTACAATTGATATCATTTGCCTGCAATATCTGCTGTATGGCCAAGTTTTGTAACACTTTGTGTTTATAGTGTCATTCAGGAGGAATCCATACTATTCATGTAATTAAGTAAATTTAACACATTTGGTTATTAAATACAGTTGTCAACAAGAAAGGCTAAAACCATGGGATGCTGGCATCAAGACTTCTTTGTTACTAGTATAAGCGTATTTTTCGTTTTTAAAATGTTTTCTTCTGTCTTTAAGGTGCAACAAGATGTTTCACATAACAGGTGTCCCTTTAAAATTCGACTTTTACAACTTATGTAAAGCTTTCTAATCAAAAATTATCCCTATGTGAAAAGGATAAAGAATCATTTCTTGTACAAAAATTGTGAAATACTAAAATCAAGCCCATGTTTTATACGGAAATTAAGCAAATCGAAATCCCATTTGTTTTTCATGTTTCAGGCTTTCGGTTTGCCAAAAACAGGTAAGAAATCTATTGGGAACTTCTCATAATCATCAATCAATCAATCAATCTTTATTGACATCACAACTATTATGGTATAATCATGTAAAACATACAGAAAGTAAAGATACACCACAACATTAATAATTAATATAACAAATTTATGAAAAAGTTACCTTTAGTATGTAAAACAAGTACTAACAAATTAATAAGAATTTTGAGAGTATCATAAGCTTTAGCACACATGATTAATGATAATATCGGCCATTGGAAATATTGTCTAAAAATAATGTTTTCTTTTAGTTCTGCAAGTACTACTGCGTTGACTATCATAAAGGCTGCATCTATGTAAGTGATATTCATCCTCTACCTCATTTAGGTCACACTGATTGCAAATTCTGTCATGATTGGTATTTTTGGTGATGAATATCTATCTTTTTCAACCATGAGTGTATTAGCCACTAACTCTAAGTTTGCTAAACAGTACCTGGAATGTCTCTTAAACATAGTAACATAGTTTTCTAATTTCATACTGTTTTTTTTAAACAACAATTATTTTCATTTTTGATTGAGTGGAAAATGACCTTAGACCACAAATTAATAAATATTTTTTTTAAGCCAGCATCAATAGTGTTAAATATGGTTTGATTTTGAACAATTATTAGGTTTACTCCATAGATCTAGCCTTCCTAAGTAATTTAAAATATTTTTAATACCTGGACCAAGTAACATACCTCATTGTTATTACACAGTTTTTCCCTATTTTCAATAAAGCACGAATAAAATGTATTATGTTTTTAAAGCATGAATTATTCAGGTTCCCCAATATATTACAGATAATTAATCATAGTAATTAAAAGAGGATAACAACCAAGTTCACCTCTGACTGCATGATTTGAAGCTTACGGTGACACCCAATATAAGTTTAACCCATTTTAACATTAAGTTAATCGCCCAGGAAATTTATCACACAGTGATATCATTATTTTCATTTAAATCCTTAATAAATAAGGAACCATACTTCACAAATTAAAATTGGTTTGTAACAATGAATGCAATATTTTAAGCTAACCCTTAACAGGTTGTTATATACATTATCTCTGATTTTGAAGTAGGCTTTAAGGCCTTTTCTTTAAGTTTAATTAAAGCCTTTGGTGAAAGACCCAGCAGGAGTACCACAATACCAAGGTAACAGTATTCACCCTACCACTTTTATTAAAAATCATGACATTATATTTACAATATTACAATTAATTTCCAGCGCTTACAGTAATTATATAATTTATCCTGTGCACATTGAAGACCATTAGCACTTTCAGAAATTAAAATTAAATCACCAGCATACAAAAGACATTTAAAATCTACATTATAAGCTTAACTGATCACATTCAGCATCAAAATTCGGAAGATCAACAAGATAATCTTGAAAAGTACTGACCTCAAATGACACCTTGTTTCACACCAACAGTGTATTAAAGTAAGTTGTAAGCCACCTTGTCGCTACATTTAACAGCGAATGATACAGTTTCATGCATACTTTTAATAACATCAACAATACATCAATCCCTTTTGACATAATTTATATATAAGCCTTTCGCAGCAGTATCAATGCTGCAAGAACTCAACAAAACACACTACCTAAGATTTACTACTTTATGATATAATTTATCTATCAATGTTTAAGACCAGAACATTGTCACTTGTACGTGATTCCTTTCTAAAACCATCTGTTGGCGAGGAACATATGTTTTTTGTCTGTAAAAGTAACTAAACGATTATGCAGAATTAAACAAAATAATTTACATAAATTGCTAGAAACAGCAATACCCCTGTAGTTTTTGGCAGTATTCTTATCTCCTTTCTTGTGGATTACTGTCAAAATACTACCCCTCCAAGAAGAAGGAAACTGACCAGACATGTAAATTGAATTGAACAACTTGGTCAAAGCAGGTGCAAGGACATTAATCCCGCCCCTAAGCATTTCATTAGGGATGCCATCAGGTCCAGGTGCTTTCTTATTTTTCAGCTATATTTTTCTATATGAAATCACTGTATACGGAGGCCCCAAAATCTCTCGTTGCACCTTTAAGAATAAATTAAAGGAATTTTGTTTTGTTGAAAATTAGCCTGTGTTACTTTGGTTAGCGGTTTGCATATCCGTTAAGTAATTAAGCAAATATTGTTGTAGGGCATTGAAATTTAATCCTGAATGATTTTACCTTTTATAGGTCCAGTTAGTTATTAAAAAATAATGTTTTACATGCGCTTGCTGGTAATTATATCCGAAACACAATGGCGAAATCTTATACGAAAACTTACAACCTGGTGGATAATTCTTAATATATTTGAATTGTTTATAACATATTTGCAACATTAATGAAAATAATACCCTAACCAGGGGCGGCGCCAGGGATGGGTCAAGGTGCCCCCCTTTTGTAAAAATTGCGTAAAAATTAGGGTTTTTTACCTATATGAGTTAATCGTGCAATGTTTTGCACCTACGATGTTACCCTGGCGCGGCGCCGCACCTGACCCTAACTAAAGCGAGTCACTGGCAGCCATAGCTAGGGAAGAGGAGATAAAGTATTCTTCCCACAATGCATTTCTTCACAATACAATTTTTGCACTGGTAGCCAGCCACGTGAATTTATAGTGACATAAGATTAGGGATGATTTTCTGTTCATTTAGGTACTTTTTATCACTATAAATTCATATGACAACCAGTGGAAAAATTGTATGGGAAGAAGTGGTAGGAGAGTGTCTGCAAATGCACAGCTGCTTATGTCATTGTAATGGTAAATAGTACACAATGTCCACTTGACCACTCGACTGCTCATGCGGTGTCTGAACTCGAAAAATGCTTATTCAGTCTTGTGTGCAGACAAAGCGGTACAGACGTACAAAAATAGACAGGTTTGGTTGGATTCTCTCATCAGTAATGGCCGGTGTCATAAACTACATACAGTGGTCCCGCGTGACTGAGTGTCCTACCACCCATCTGTCTATTGTGTTCGCCATTGAGTGCTGTGTGCATCGTTTGTTTCAGCACTATACCCAAATGGCCTCGTATACAAGGTCACGGTTTATTCCGTACCGGTTTGCTAATGGTAAGCTAGGGACTCTCTCCTCATTGGACACTCATTTTCTTTACACGGTCAATTCTGACCATTACTTGGCTGATGGGATTTGTATATAGTCAGGCCCGTACGCAGGGGGGGGTGCGGGGGTGCGGGTCGCAACGCCCCCAAATTCCACAAAAGGGGAAAAAAGGTCCACGTTTTGCTGGAATTTCTGGTAAAACTTTACTGGTAAAAAAGTCCACTTTTTGGTGATAAAATGGTCAAAAAGTCCAAAAAAGGACCATTTAAGAGGATTAGGTCCACTTTACCCAAAAAAGTCCACTTTTCGAAGTTCCGCACCCCCCCCCCCCCCATAGATCCTGCGTACGGCCCTGTATATAGTGTAACACGGTGGTGCATTATTATTCACACATACACCCCTAAATAATCTTGAGTAAAGTTTCATGTTTATTTTCAGGAGCGAGACCATATCCAGGAACAGATACCAAAGATATCGTGAGCGGCTTGAAATGCGGAATGCGGATGCCTTGTCCGAAACACTGCCCACCCGAAATGTAAGAAATGGTTAATATTTAGCTGTCATTTATATCAATATTCACGTAAAGAGACTGCTAAATTCATGTATATTGCCTCCGACGTGATCTGGATCCGACAGTCTGAAATATTCCCGAGATCATTTTAGGACGAAAGAAAATAGTTGACTTACAATCTCCAGATCACCACAGCCAATAGCTTTTTTACCATCCCCATACCCATCCCATCCATACAAATAAATTATCAGAACTAAATAAGAAATACATCGTGATCGTCTGCTGTCGCGGTTTGTGAATGGGACCAAAGGTCACCAAGGTCACACGAGGTCACCAACATGTCCCTCACCCGCCCCTTCCTTTCCACAAAGTTAATCATCGTAGCCCTTACGGAACCCATACGGCATGCAATATATTGAGGGTTACATTTTGACCACAGACACACACACAGATACACACACAGATACCAGACATACGACCAGAGTCAATCCTTATGGCCTTCTGGATATTCTTGCAGACGACACAAAAATCTAAGCGATTTGCGATTTTTTTCATCGAAGATGATATAAAGTCAGAGTGGATAATAAAACGCCAACATTGCAAGTACCCAGCATATTTGATGCAAGCAATTGATTGGCAGAATATCACAGTCATGCACAGAGTTGGGTGGTTGTCTCAAGTATCAGTACAAAGTCCTCTGGTTCCCAATATTTTAAAGGTCCATGGCGATCAATAATAGCCTAGTTCCCAGAAACCCAGATTTTACCGGAAGTGGTCAACATTTTGGATCGAACCGAAAGCTACTAGTTTTCTCATTAACTATGAAACCTCTAGAGCAACAAAGGAGTTTGGTTTGGAAGTTATAAGCGAAAATGTGCCCCATTTTGGTCGACCAATATTAATTTTTACACGGTACTCTATGGGACTTACAAAATCACGTTTTTAGTCTCGCACCAAAACGGATTGAAATATCGGCGCGAAACTTTACAGATGGGGGTTTGGAGTGAAGGCCAATTTATCAAGATGAAAACTTCATATCCTTAAATCGGGCCATCCTCCTTTAAGAATAAGACATGGTATATGCCTACTAGGAAATTCAATTTAACATTTCTAAGCAGCTAGAAACAAGCTTTTAATTAAGACCGCCCACCCATCACAGTGGATTAAATCTCAGTTCATTGACATGTAAGGATGATCTACCCATGACTGGAGAGTACCATTAGGTACAATGCACAGATAAACACAAGCGTTTAAAACTGTTTTACCTGGCCACAGCTTCCGATTACTTGTAATCTCAGGCCGATGGCTGTGTTAAAAATATTTAGGATCAATTTGATTGAAAATTACCACAATGTTTTCCACATTGCTGAACAGGTCATAATAAGGAAATCCTTATGTGACAACTGTGTTGACTGAATGCTTGTTCTTTTAGCTCTTTACCAGACATAGCCCAGCACGGACTGTAAAATAAAACAAAATGAAATCTACACACTTTACGTTCTGCTAAAGATTAGCCTATCATAATCATCATCATTCGGCTGCGACGCGGAGAGGCGATTACAAGATTTCTCCATGCACATCTATCTTTGCAAGTGTGGCTATCTGCCTCAGCTGGTAATCATAACATATTTCATACTAACATCATCGCTGATCGGCTAAGCGATGGTGGTGTTTAAAAGACTATTATGTTTCATTTCGACAACTTGTTCTTGTAGTCGAATGTGAGGTTAAAAGCTATGGCCTCCGGTTTTATGGCTATGTAATAAGTCTATCATTCATGTAGGTCATGATTAGATCTTGAACAACGTTCGCGAATTATTTTGTTACTAAGCGATACCCCACTACTAAGACGATGAAAGTGTGACGCGTACGTGGTCACCCTTTCTTCCAGGGTAGTTATTATGCTTAACTCGTTATGAAGATCTTCCACGAAATTCCATGGTTGTGTTTCTTGGACAATTACCTAATACAGGGAGCACAAAGAAGCACCACAGATGCACACATGGCAGCGATTGCACTTACGATCTTCTTGCCCTCACACGACCAATATTTTCACACTTAATTAAAATAGGCTTCCATTATACTTATGTGGCTTCATAGTTTTGATTAGTTTTAAAAAAAAAGTCTGTTTTGGGTACATTTGTGTCGGCTGCAGAAAATTGGAGAAGGCACAAGGGATTCCTCTGGTCGTATGTCCTGGTCTTTGTCTGTCTGTGTGTCTTGGGTCAAATGTTAACCCTTAATATATTGGATGCCGTATGAGTTCTAGGCTAACGATGATGTAACTGGTGGAAAGGAGGGTGCGGGGTTGGGGAGACATGTTCGTGACCTCATATGACCTTCGTGACCGCATGTGACCTTTGGTCGCATTCACAAACCGTGTGCAGCAGACGACACTCGCAGGTCCGGGACCGGGATTTTGTATGTCTTTTACTGCTTTGTATGTATAATTTCTTGTAATTACTATTGCATTGCCGTAGTTTCCGTAGTTAGGTACTCTTCTGGACTGTGGTACTTTTCCTCCCCATCACCAAACTCACCAGCAAATAAAAATGTAACTCGTGCCACTTTTCTAAATATAACGGCAAGAATCTACGAATGTGTTATTATTAACCTTTTAACAATGTTTATCTGGCATTTAATATCAGATACAAATTATGCAAGAAGCTGGCAGCCAAACCCAAAAGACCGTCCGTCCTTTCATTTGATTGGTGAGAGGCTACAAGACTGCTTAAGATGGAGTCGGTAAGTCACGTTATAAATAGTATTCACAATGAAAGTGCATAAAGTCGCCGATATTCTTGTGTGTTTAATGACCCACAACAAAATAGTCAGGATGCTTTCTCGTATAACACCATATTTTAATAGTAGAGTTTTAAAATATAGCATGATAAAACAATTAATGTTTAATTAAGATAGGACAAATCGCTTTTTGCAATGCCATCATGCAACCATTTTTTGTTTGGAAGAAAGGTACTTTTTCTTATTACTCTGTTGAATGAATTTAGCCTAAATGTGTTGGTTTGGATTTATACATGATAGCGAATCGGACTCTATTGGTCGACCATTATTAGTCTTACACGGTATTCGATGGGCTTTTCAATCACGTTTTTAGCTCTATTATCAACGGATTTGCAATATCGGATGTGAAACTTCTTGGAGGGGTAATGGGGTAAAAGGTTATTTAATGAATGAAATCTGGCCACCCCACCCCCCCCTATTAAAAGGAGTTATCGATTTGTAAGGTAATACAAATCATACTAATTTTATTTTAGGAACAAACTTTGTCCAGGAATTTAGACATAAGTCAGTTCGTATAGTTTCATGTTTCCGTCTGGTGGTAGCACAAGCCTGTTAATTATTTGTTTGTTGGCTTGGTTTGTTATTGGTTTTGTTTTTGGTATCTCGAATAAATACGGTTCGACTTTTTTAACAGTTTGTTTTCACACAAATGATTGTAATTGTTTATTTGAAATTCAAATATCTTAAAAGTATGATTATATGGATGCTGAGATATAAAGAATTTGAAGCATGTAAACATTCCTTTCATTTTTTTATTGATTGTAACAGTGGTTGTGTTTTCTGTTTCAGATTGCACATTGCATGAAACCAGCCAGAGGAATCCTTATATGCATTAACAGATCTCGCTCGCCAATGAGAAATTATGAAGATGGTCTGTTTGACAGATCTGTGTGTTTGCAGTTATTTTAAAGAATCATAGCCTATTAGGGGCTATTAGTTTTAGTGTATATGCAGAATAGTACAACAATGAAATATTTTATTTAAATAACTGCTGTTTTTCCTTCGCAGCACTCAAATGCAAACATGAAGAGCAGCCAAAGAAGAACGACTCACACAGATCAGGCACCCCAAAATACAGTGTTAGAATTACGTGTACAATAACAATGCAAAGACAACGCTCAAGTTCTAAATACTATAATAAGGTTAATTATTGATCAAACTTAAACATGTAAAGAGTGTTAGGTACTACATTTTCCAATAATTTAATGACACAGCCTCCTGTCGTAGATTTTATCAAATTTTCTCCAAAACAATAAAGTGCAACCTGTTATTTTACCCAATAATCTGGTTGGTACCCCACACCCCTTATGGTGCGGTTTTAAGCTGTTATGTAATGACAGTAGACTTGGAAACGTCGAAAGTTCATCGATACCCATTTATCCATTTCCAGTTAAGCTCGATAACAATGGCATACATGTTCATTTCTTTGTCTCTAGACCGATGAATTCATTGAAAAGGGTTACAAACGTTTGTACAGTAGGAACGCCAGCGGCATTACTTCCGGTATTTTTACAGGACGTGACCCCCCGATATGACGTCACAAAATTTAAATCCAAAGCGCTCAGATTTATTTGCGAGTGCGAGTACTCTAAGGAAAAATTTAAATATTCGAAATGGTATTAAATTTCGTTTCAAAGTTCATGTAACTTACCACGCATATAAGATACTAAACTTTGATTCCCAGTAGAAATTGGTCGAAATTGTGCATTTCGTGCGAAGAAACTAAAAGCTAATCACGCCGAAAATACGTACCAAAATTGGGCGAAAGTCAGAGTCGCGAACGACAAAAAAGAACATATTTTAAGTCCCATGAAATTCCGACCATCAACGAAGAAATGCTACGAGGTTAGATCTTGATGGTACATTAAGTTGTGTCTGCAAAAATCGGTGATTCTGTCCCTGTTTAGACGGGCAATTCGATGTTGTTGTTTTCCGATCTGAAAGGTGTTTGCATGAGTTACAATGACACGCAAGCATTAAGCAAGTAGATACGAACCTCTTGCAGAAATTTTGTTGACGTCTAGAGAAAATTGAGTATTTATTTGTGTCTCTTGGAAACTTTCAGAAGCAAAAATAGTATTGGTTAAGTTGTTATATAAATTTAATTGGGAAACCGCATCGTTTTACAGAAAGAAATGCGCTCTAAACGATAAGAAAAAAGGTAATGATGAAACTGAATGAGGGTTTTCGGCAGTTGATGGTAAATTAGTGTAACCTTTGTGTAAGACTTAATGACAGAAATCAATTAAGCCTATACACATTCAACTCTATTCATGTGCATATTGATTATTTCGTACAGATGTTACATGAAGGAATAACCTGGTGCTCAGTCTACAGTGGCGAAACCTGCTTTGGAAAGAGAAAAGCCCCACACAAAATCCGCCTACTCCTCAAGCCCCACCCAAATGAGATCAGGAAAAATAATAAATTGATAGTAATAAGAGTAAACTTGAATATTTTAATCTTTTCCGGGAGCTGGCCTGTGCACAGAGGTGTTGTGAAAAAGAAGGATGCCCCTATCCGGACTCGAACCCGTAAACTTCGTATTACTTGAATAGCGTGCTTGCTAACTGAGCTAACAAGGTGGATGTATAGAAAGCGATTAGATCAAACTTATAGGTATGTTATTAGAGTTGATCTATAGTTGATCTATCTGTCAACTATCATTTTGACAACGTGTTTTTCAAACTGAATTTTCTAACAAGTGCGGTCATTGCCATCAATAAATCATATCACGAAATGGAGATGAAATATACCAATAATTTTATCTCATCATGCTAAAATAATCATTCATTTTAATAATATGCACATTCGCAGGTAGTTGAAAATGTAAACATTGGAAAATCTGCTGGAATCGACAGCATGATCATGGACTATTTTGATTTGCCATATCGACTCTGTAGAAAGCCGATTGAAAATTTGTATATTTAATAAACAAAATATACATAGTGAAGACTTATTCTGCAGTCTGTGGGAATAATTGGTCCTCTCCTGTGTTAATTATTAATCAATTAAAATTGCTACTGAAAACCGCGCGAAAAAATATCGTTCCTCGTACTCACGAGTGCTCATGCCGCTCACCAAAGTTCGAACCCTTAAAAATTGACCTTTTAACGGCTATAGGCGTCGTTGGCGTTCCTACTGTTAAAATAGTTCTGTAAACAAAGGCAGTTTCCAACATTCAGCCTAAAATAAGTTGCATTTTACCAAATTTGGAAGGCAGAAAAATTTATAGCAAATAAGTTTAACAAAACGCCTTTGTTTTATTTTTCATAAAAAAGTTAAAAAACTTAAAAAAGGAAAAAAGATTAAAGGGAGAGAATCATTATTTAGGCTAGACGGGGAAGGAGGGGTTGTTGAAGTGATAAAACATTATTGTTGTGTGGAGGTAGGAGGAACATGAACTTTTTAATGGGAATCCAAAATATGGGAGAAGAGAATGCGACAGTCCGCGAGGCAAACACCAACATATACACACACAAAATAATACTCCATCCCCACCGTAAATAATGACCGCTACCTAAATGTACAGTACACTTCGAAAATTAATTCCACGCTTTGTTTTAAAATTTGTTACTATCAACTCATGGCAACCATTTTTTGAATGTATGCTTATTTCGCATAGACAAAGCTGTGATGTTTATCCGTTTTACGTATTTAGGAAACTTATTTGACAATAGATAATACCAGGCTATAGACGCGTAGTAACTGTATATTACACTAAAGCATAGCTATAGATGAGGTGACCTCAGTTTCCAAAACACAGTTAGACCGGGTACTGACAGTGAGAGAAGCGAGAATAAGCAGATAGAGTACAGCATCAATAGCCTTATCACGCCTGATTGAGCACTAATTTTAAAAGCACATGCCCTGTAGGTGCTCAAACGCATATGCCGGGCAGTGTGTTCGTTGCCCGCGTTGACGTCACTGTCAACCTCACCTATAGATAGTCAAACGGTTCAAAATAAACAATGCTATGGTTTAGGCCATACAGATTATAGAATCATGCCATATGGCGGAAAGAATAATAACAAATAGATTATTATAAACGATAAAAAAGCAGTATTTTGGCAAGGTGTGTATAGCTTTGAGATAAAGTTCTACTATAATGTAAAAATTTATTTTTACCACTCCTAAAAACATCTCAAATTGATTGGTAATTAATTTTACTCACCCCAATACACTAACAAACTTTTACCGGACACTCAACAAGATTTATAAAGGAGTCTAGACGCATAACCCCCGCAGCCGCGCAGCACAAGGGCTGTAAGCCTGCTAAAACTTAAAACGGGGATCCGTCCGCTCATACAGTCCACGGTATTAAAGGGTATTTAGCCGGATCTGACTATTTTTCAGTGTGTAGACTTAGGGACCCATCTTTTTACATTCATGCGGGACAATACTTGAATATTAATATTAAAGAACAAATAAACAGATAATTGAACTTAAGTAAAAATGGAAAATTTTCTTATGGGAAATAACAGCCAATTTTGAAAAAAAAATAAAGATTTGATGACGTCACGGCATTGATTGAGTTTATTATTTTGCTTCGGGGGACACACAAAGTTTTTTTTTTTTTTTTTTCCGGTAAAAAATGAGTACCTATCCCTACATTGGAAAAAAAACAACCGATTATTTATCGTCATCGTACGTCGAGTTTTTGAATCAGTAGGGAAAAGGTAAATTTTGTACTGTTTAGACATAATAACGGTGTCTTTTGGACAAAAAAAATAATAGCACTTTGGGCGAGGGTCAGTACAGGACCTTGATTTAACAAGTCGGAGTTATATTATATCGGTCGCCCACGAAGAGCCAAAATGATACCTGATACCTGACACGTGACCTGGTCCTGACACGTTGAAACCAACCTATTTTCATCTCGTTACCGTTTACTACAAACGGCAAAGCAGCAAGCATTCTGGATCTCCGTGTTCACAGCGTAACGATCAAAATGTGAGACTATACATGCAGGTGGGGTTCTGTAGTCAAGACTTAGTTTCAATGCATTTGAAGGCTAGAGTAACGACTATTTTCAATGCAGTTCAAGTCAATAGTGTGGACTTTTCAAGGAAGTTGACTATTCGCCAGACTAGTCCGGCGAATACTGTTGTGAAATTCTATGTTACCGGACAAACTTATGCGGCGCTATTATATAGTATATCATCATTCAACATTAGTATTATCGGTTTATTTCGTCGTAAAGATTATGTCGGATTAAAAATCAATCACCCACCCACAATCCTCGCTGCTAGTAGGTGAGTGGATAAGAGCATCGATTTAGAATGCAGGTATCAAAGGGTCGAATCCAACCATGGCCTTTTCAAATAAATGTATTTCAGTATTATTTTAGGAGTAGGCAAAGGTATATGACGACTGTCGTGCAAACAATTCTAAATTGGCTATACTATGACAATACCACAGGCTGATCATTAAGTCATAACACCATAGTCGTAACACACTCGAATTGTAAATTATGCTACAGCCATGCAATAATAGGCCTACGCATTGTAATAATCAGGGGTCCGTTCGCGAAACGGCGGTCGGAAAACGTACGGGTATGTATGTTGCTTTGAGTGGACGAATTATCCATAGCACTGTGCAATCAGCATGAAAAGGTCTATTGCGTAGGAATTACGCAGCTTAGGTTTACGACCGCCCGAGTTTTTCGCGGACGGACCCCTGTACATTTGTAAGTTGTGCTTAATTACTCACAGTTAGGCCCCAGGCCGCCACGTCCGTGCCACTGTTTTCATCGTCACTGCTATTAAATGTTCACATCAATCATGCTTCGGTTAATTTACTGTGCATAACTCAAACTCCAGAAAAACTGCCCCTGCAAAAGTAATCTTCTATCAAAACATAATACCCTTTGAACCATACGCGCCAGTGGCTACAGAGCTATGCGCTCGTAGCCCAGTGAGCACCGAGACAATCTAATTCAAAACAGCCCTCTGGATAATTATTATACACCCCAAAACCATTACACTCCTGGGTTTGCCGCCGGGCACAGCTACTCCATTGCGATTACACACGCCATGTAGAAAAACTGTAGAAAGAATCCTCAAACCCAAATCAAACCAAATCGAGGCACGTGCTACTTACGGACGTCACACCATACATAATGCATTGTCTGTGATCTATTCCAACCAATTACTACACGGGGGGTCGTCATGTTTACAATATGGGGAGGGAAAACCGGAAAAGAGCAATTTGCTGTTGACACGAGTTGTTTTGTTTCCCGATAGCCCATGTTGAAGTGAATGAAAAAATACGGAAATCGGAATGAAAGTTAATGGAACGATGTCATGGGAATAGGACCCTGCTTTGAAGAAGGTGGTTTTGACCATGTGTAAGTTCCAGTATATTTATGATTTGAACCAAAACAAACTTGTAAAAGAAACAATTTTGTGTTGTAAATACTGTGAAATTGTCTAAAAATAATATATCAAAAGTTTACCAAAATCAACCTTATGGAAAATGTAGAAAAACGGGGGAACGTTGGTACGGGGGTTTGGTTAAAAAAAAAAAATAGAATGTTAAAACATGTAAAAAGATGGGGGAAAAAATAGGGAATTTTCTAAGGTTTAAAAAAAAATCATTTAGTTGCCCTATCTATGGTCTTAATTTTCGACCAATATGCACCATAACAGTTTCAAGGTCATACAGGGGTAAAATTCAAGAAAAACGGTTCCGATTTTGTTCCGATTGATTTCTACACCATTTTACAGTTGTTCAGGATTACCTTCATCGGTACACGGGACCAACACCCGGGCACCCATGCATATAGTCTGCCATTCTACAAATTCAATATGATTCCGACCTTATAAGAACTAATTGAGTATGACCAAGAAACTCGACTCTAGCGGGGCTCGAACAGGGGTCTGAGAGAACCAATTTGTCCAAAAAACTGTGTAACTCTTATTGAAAGGTCTGTTATGTAGGACATACGCAATGAGGGTGGTATACACGTAGGGTTACGCCGAGTTGAGGAAAAGGAACCCTGGACCGTTCGGTCGATCTTATACCCTGCCGACTGTTCGCGCCTTAGCCGCTCGGCCACCTCGAGCATTTTATTTTTCAGATGCCATGCAAGAACGTAGTCCACCCAAGATTTTTACGGCAGCCAGTGTTAGTGGTATGTGTATAATATAGTGTGTGGTAGGAGAGAATAGCCAATGAATGAAACAACCAAACATTTCAGTTATATTCTAATCAAGAATTCATCGCAGTTTTTGTTCGATCGTCACTGATTTTCTGTTGGACACTTTAGATAATCCGATGATCACGAATATCGTAGACATTCCGCATACACCTGTTTTTGACTGTTGACTTCAAGTCATATAACGTCACCAATGCCGAGCAACATCATCAATGCCGAACTTGGCGACCTACATAGACAGGATTTGTTTGTTAATTCTGATAATGAGCTGATCTTATTGAAGAAGATATTCTTTATTTTAGACAGTGAAAACATATTTTGAAACATGCGTAAATTAGATTAAACATTAGGCTGTTAATTTACAAAGTATATTTAAGTGGATAAGCTCAACTACATATCTCCGTTCGTGGACAAGAGGGGTAGCATGGTACCTAAAATGTGAAAACAACTTCCCCATAGGAATATATTTTCATGCAATTTCCACCACAGATCTAAACACTGAAGACAACTATATGCAAAAAAATGAACACTTACTATACACTCTTAAAATTGCGTAAATATTAACTTTATAAGTCCGCCAAAATCAAACCATACAATTTGCTATGTTAAAAAAATACCGAAACTGCTCATATCATTATTAAACTAACCTGGTTTCCCATTTGGTTTTGGCTATTTTAGTTGTTTTAACAGTTATGTAGCTAATTCATGTTTTGTAATTTTTAAATTACTATGTAAAAAACCGAGGCTTATTAAAATTCCACACACTCTTAGAAGCAACTTTTGAGGGTTCATTTGTTAACACTTTGTACCCCACCACGTGGACCCAACATTTTCTTTTTCGTGCGCCATTTCCGGTAAATTATTTTTGCCCAAAATTTTATGTAATTACTAAATATCAGTTGCGCATATTTTGGTGAAAAAACAGGTCTTACCTTGGTGTAAGATATTCATGAGTTAGACTAGAGTAAAGACTCTTTTACGGAATAAAGCTGTACAATCCTTGTAATCCTTTGATCCTCTTATAAAAGATTTCATGCTAGGCTAATTTCATGAGGTCTTACATAGAGGATGAACCAAAAACAAACAAGCCGGGAATGGCGGTATTATGCTAATTAGCATAATTAAGCATTTTGGTGGCGATATTCAAAACTTGTTTTGCCCCTTAAATCGTACTGGAGTAACTTTTTAAAATTTTAATTTCAGCAATGTAAATGTATTTATGTTCTCCTATTATGAGCCAAATTTTATGAGAAAAGTCCTTCGGAAAACTGGTTTTTCATTTTTTGGCAGGAGAATTGGGTGCGCGTCGTAAAAATCGGTTTTGGGCCGCTATTTTGAATCGTTAAAACCGATTTTCATTTTTTCCTGTTATGTGGTCGTGTTGATGTACCCCATCAATGACCAGAGTTTTTGGTAAAATATTCCACCGGCATGGCCGATTTGAATTTTTCCCACCCAAATATGCGCAACTGATATTTAGGAAATTACATAAAATAATTTACCGTTAAAAAGACTTCAAAGTTGTATGTTAGCAATAATTGGTAATCGATGTAATTACCAATAAGTTTGTTTTAATTATGAATAAAACATTTTGTATATAAACATAGGCAACACAGGAATTAACAACATGTATACAGATCTGAGGTTTGCTACATTTATGCCTAAGTACATTACTAAATATCTAGTACGTCTATCGACATTGCATTACTTCACCAATTGATAAATAATTTCACAAATCATCAACATATTTCACAATCAATATTATGTGCATTTTACAAAAGTATATACCAAAGAAAAAAGTAGTTTAGTTAGTTTGTATGAAAGCTCACTTAAAGGCACTATCAGTGATTTGTTAAATCAGGAAATCTTTTAAATGATTGACAAGGATTTTTGCTTGATAGTGGCTTGTACATGCATTCTATAGGGTTTATAATAATGAAGGAATTACAGTAGAGGAGGAGCACGGACCCAGGTCACACATCATCGTTTACCCCTCGCTACAAAAAGGTTTGACACCTTTGGTAGTTAGTATGGACCTTCTATATCAATGCTAGGTAGTTAGTACTCTCAAATTGTGGTGTCAATTTTTCAATAGGGGCCAATTTAAGGTTACACAGGGGTCAAACTTATAAAATGCTCCAATCATGTTCAAATATATGTCATATTGTCCGTCTAGTCATAAGGATTCCTAAAATGTGTATGACCATTGGTTTGGGAGTTATAGGGTAAAAGTGGCTAAAATGGTAAAAAACATTCAATTTCTATTTGTACAGGGGTCAATAGCAAAAATCAGAAGTTTCTCTAATTTTGGTAAAAAATGAACAAAGTTGTTCATCTAGCTTAATGTGTCAAAATAAGGAATAGTTTGTACCATCTGCAATGCATAGTTATCATGTTATGCGACAAAATAGGTCATAGGGCAACGCAATCCAATTGGTGTTGACCTTCTTTGACCTTTATCTCGGTAAGTAAACATTTAACATAATCAAAACTATACTTCTTGGGAGTCCTCTTACCTCAGGCAATGATTTGCAAGTATTTGAAATATAATCAGATTAACTTTTAATGTTGACCCCTCTACAATTTGAGATTGACCTTTTTTATCATTTTAGTAATGTTTACCCTATAACTCCAAACCAATGGTCATAGGTGGTACAAACTATACATTTTTGGAATCCTTGGGATTAGATGGACAATATGGCATACGTTTCAACATGATTGGGGCATTTTAAAATTTTGACCCCTGTGTAAACTTAAATTGGCCCCAACTGAAAAAGTGATACCACAATTTGAGAGTACTAACTACCTATCACTGATGTAGAGGGTCCATACTAACTACTAAAGGTGTTAAACCTTTTCTGTAGTGAGGGGTAACGAATTCCTTAAATAAGGCCCCTATGATAATCGGCTTACTGTATTTTGCGAAACGAAACAGAACTCCCATTGGATTACACGCTTTATTCCGTCATGCATGCATAACGTGCATAACGGAATAAAGCGTGTAATCCAATGGGAGTTCTGTTTCGTTTCGTTTCGCAAAATACAGTAAGTCTGATAATCTGCTCCTGCTCTACAGAAAGCACAATGCAGATAACATCATTGAAATTCGAGAATGGAAGTAGAAAATACTGTAAGCGTCCTAAAGATGTTAACATTGACTAAACATGCTAAAGGAATGTAGGACGTTTCTACAGCGCAAGACTCTTTTCTGAACGTTTTTGTATGAATTATTGAAATCTATAAATTGCTAGAAATCTAATTTGCATGATTGGGTTAAAAGAAAACCAAGCGATCAATTTCAAAGCTTAACCAACGAGGGGATAAATAACCCTTCCTCTCCATGTATCTTATTTAACCCATTATTGCTTTAACCGAGGTCAATAATTTAGTGCGGAGTTACAATAATTCGTGCTACAATTTTCCAATAAAATATATACAATTTAACATTTTTAAGTCTTACACGGACTACATGTGCAAAACATAACTCACATTATTCACAATGTGAAAATTACACTTAAACATTATGATGCTCCTGGAGGTTCTGAGAAGTGCATCTTTGCAATAAATCATACACTAAGGTTTCCTCCTTAGTGCTGCAATTTTGTCGAAAGGTTCAGTCCATAACTTCACGAGGACTCTTTCGTTGATATACCTTGACCTAAAATAATAATAATAACAATAATCAAAATGCTAAAATACACCAATGCTAAAATACACCACAACTAAATATAGGTCGTTTCTCCAGAAGTAGTTTGTTTTATTGCCTTAATATAATTGCTATTGTAATAAAACATACTTACATTCAATATATTGAAACAATGTCAATTAGTCCAACGTAGCTGAGTTCGTTTCTCCTGTTATCTGCAAAAGACATACATCGTCAAAATGCATGACTTTCAGATGTTAAGGGAGGGGTATGGGGTCTGAAGCAGTGAACTTTGAAGTGATTTTTCTTAATTTTCCTAAATAGTGGTATATACATGTTACACATTGTAGCCCATGTCACAAAGTTTTAAAATTCATGTTAATTTTTGCTCTGGTTGCCATGGTAACCACGTAAGGCCGCCGATTGGCTAAACACTAGAACGAACGTAACTAAATAACTAAACAAGCTACTGGGACGAAACTTTGGTGGCATGTGCAGGGGGTTAATACGCAGTGAACCATGAAGCCGGATTTTTGATACCGTTGCCATGGCAACCGGCAATCAACCAATCACATAATTTCATGGCTTAATTTGAATTTGGAGCAACAATTTTGGAATCGGCTTCAGTGGTTCAACTAGCCCCAATATTAATGTCTCAATATGGTTCCAAATTTTTCAGTGCATCGCAATTAGCGTTCTCTAGTTACGTTCGTTTTCGTTTTGGTTGTTTGCGTATTTTAACGAAACGAGTTATAGACCTCGAAACATTTAGACAAAATTGAGGGCGCTTTTGATGTGAATTATGGACTTTTTAAAAGAAATTTCATTTATACTGAAATATCATAATTATTAATGAAAGAATCATCGAAATCGGTGCATCCATTGTCCTGTAATTAATTTTTAAAATAATTTTCTTAAATATCGCAGGGTGAGAAAACAATAAAATACATAAAAAATCACTTACCCAGTACATTTAATTACTTTAAATTATGGACAAAATAATATTAGTATTTATTTACTTCGACTTAGACAAAATAAATGCGTTAAAATTGCGTATAAATAATATCTTTTAAAATATCTTAAATATAACCCATTTACATTTTTCACATGATAAAGTATAGGAGACTATGCGTTTTTGGCAAATTTAACGTACACTGCTTCACTTTGATCAGCCATATCTCGGGAACCGAATGTCCGATTGCGATCGAATAAAAAGCATTTTGTAGATTACAATCTACACAATTAAAGGCACTATCAGTGATTTGATAAATCAGATAAACAAAAAAATCATCAAAAAATCAGATTTTTGCATGTCTGGAACTAGTATTGGTATTCTAATATACCCTGCAAGTGATACGACCAAACGCAGCCTAATAAAGACAAAATCGGTTATTTTAGTCATAATTGTCCGAACGGACACTTTCTACAACACGTAATTGAATGGAGATTTGTATCTTTGAACACTGCCGTTTCTTCCTTTTCTGTTAATTCTTCAGTTGGAAAAGTTAACGTATGAGAATTCTACAGACTTATCTTTCACGTTTAAACTATTCCTGCAAATTTCAAATATTTTCACTCTGTCGAAAAAATCACTGATAGTGTCTTTAAGCCGTTGCATTATCTCATTTTCGTAAATGGAACAATTATTTACCAAATGCATACCCCATACCCCCCTTAAATTGGAAAAGACTGTCAACAAGACATGAAAGATCTTGTATGTATAATTTGATGAGATACACAAGTTTTATTTATGCATTTGCACTTTCTTTATACAGGGTATCCCCCATCAGTCATTGTTAATATATGAACGAAGGATTAGTTATGTGTAAGGCACTTGTGAAGTACGCAAAAAAAGTTATAAGTTGTAAGAACTTCAAGTCGAATCATCGGATCGAAATGCCCACATCACTTACTGTCGTATTTCACATCACTTACTGTCGTATTTCACACTTTTGAGTTTGGCCAAATTTGGCATAATTACTTTGATCATCGTGTTGTGCGAATTTACACTGTTAGAAAAATGACGTTTTATAACGGTAGAATACCGGAATCCCAGCAGCCAGTATTCTACCGTTAAAATACGGTGCATCGAAGAAAGTAAATTTACTGTATTTAAGAGATTCTTGAGCATTTTAATGACTTTAACACAAAATATGTGTTTTCTTCATACAAATATCAATAAAACTTCTCTCCAATCATAACGGCAAATTCATCTTCAGGGTTGTTGTTATTTAACGGTAGAATACCGGCAGCAGGATTCCGGCATTTAACCGTCAAACAACAAAAATTGTTAACAGTGCACACAGTTTCAAAATGTAACGTCACTCAATGACTTTATAATCAGAGATTGTTGTCTTTTTTATCAAAATTAAGTTTCACATACTGTTGTGTTTTAAAATCGCCATTCATTTACACGCGCATTGATATACATATGGCTCCCATTGTAAAGGTCCCCTTTATTGATTAGGAGGGCTATTAGGCCGGTTGCAACACGGATTAGGGTTGGGGTTATAGGGCCGATATGACCTAGGGTTAAGATTTTTTCTGATGGGGGGCATGTTAAATTTATTATTCAGTAAACCAAGCACCTATCTGCATATAAGCAGTAAATCATATGAATGATGTACCTAATTGTGTGTGTGGGATAGGTGTATATATGAGTCAGTAGGGGGTTCTATGCAATAGGGCCTATGTAACTTTACATTGGGGGTTTCCAAACACATCCGGTCCCCTCCCTTGTAAATAATGATCGGGCCCTAAAATTATTAGTTTAAACCTAATGTTAGCCTGTCGTACGAGCTGAGTCAACTGAACACCTATTTCGTGCGTGTCATTCTGTGTCCGTACAGCCAATTGACAAAAGAACTTATTACATCCAACAACTGCACGCTGCTCCCTCTGTGCCGAACTACTGGGATAACCCATTGTTTCGGCAAGTAACCCTGCCGTTCGGCAGGGTAATGACGTAGCCCGCATTTTCGGCATGAATAATTGTCGAAACACCGGGCGTTTCGGCAGATCACCCCTTACCGGACGGCAAGGTCATCTGCCGAAAGACCGGGCGTTTCGGCATATGGCTGTTGATGTGTAGAGCACGTGTTTACGCATTTTTCGTGATTTTATGGACAATTCTACAATGAAACTCATTAAAAATCAGACTTTTGGCATTTAGGAACAAGCATGTATGTAATAGTAGACGTAAATACGATCTTGGAACGCCAAAAGCAACCACATAGACCCCATGAAGAAGAATTCCCGCGTTTAGCAAGGTAGCCGAATTCGGAAACAATGTATACGTTATATGCATTGATATACATATGGCTCCCATTGTAAAGGTCCCCTTTATTGATTAGGAGGGCTAGGTTAGGGTTGGGGTTATAGGGCCAATAGGACCTAGGGTTAAGATTAGGGTTATGAATTAGGTTAGGGTTTGGTTATTAGGGTCCGGTGAGTACAAACATTGGGATTAGACCTATGTGAATTAACAAATAAATAAGGGGTTATATGATTTTATTTTTTTCTGATGGAGGGGGGGGGGGGGTCATGTTAAATTTATTATTCAGTAAACCAAGCACCTATCTGCATATCAGCAGTAAATCATATGATGTACCTAATTGTGTGTGTGGGATGGGTGTATAGTTCTATGCAATAGGGCCTAGCCTATGTAACTTTACATTGGGGGTTTATGCAATTTTCCAAACACATCTTTCAATTTCTCCGGTCCCCTCCCTTGTAAATAATGAATGGGCCCTAAAATTATTTGTTTTAAAACTATTCTTAGCCTGTCGTACGAGCTGAGTCACTGAACACCTATTTCGTGTTATCCTGTGTCCGTACAGTAAACTGACATACGAACTAGTTACATCCAACAACCGCACGCTGTAATAAGGATCCCTCTGTGCCGAACTACTGAGATGACCCATTGTTTCGGCAAGTAACCTGCAGTTCGGCAGGGTCATGACGTAGCCCGCATTTTCGGCATGAATAAGTGCCGAAACACCGGGCGTTTCGGCAGAGACCCCTGCCGTACGGCAAGGTCATCTGCCGAAAGACCGGGCGTTTCGGCATAGCCCGGTATTTCGGCGCAGCAGCAGACTGTTTTGGGCCTTTTGTTCCCTGTACTACACGCTTAATTTTCATGTAGTGAAAAGTTAACCATGTTCTATGTGGAGCTTGACATAATACTCCCTGCCAGGCCTTTTCTAAGCTGCCCGGCCGGAGTGCACGTGACTCATCTATCTATCAAACCCGCTATCAAAGCAACGGGGCCACACACCCCTACAAGGCGTGCAAATGTGAGTACAGACTTTTTTCTATCGATAGAGTTTAGTTTATTAGGACCTATGCCAGTATTAAATATTTAGAGGGTGTGCAAATTGTGTAAATTGGCAATTTTTAAAATCCAATACAGCCACCACCATGTCAGAAATCATGAACACTCTCTTAAGTATTCGCGATAGAGGCAAGAGTAAAAAAAATAGTTTTGCCCATAATCTGCAAGAAACATAGTAATATAGTATCCAATGAGAGTTTCCCTGCAAATTTATGATAAACATAATTATAAACTAAACTATGAGCTATATCTGGCATTCCTATGTTATTAGTATTCTCAAAATTCAAGATGTCAGCCAATATAACCGCCTTTAAAGATATTTAAAACTGATAAATTATTATGTCAGTATTATATTTATTAATATCAACCAATTATTATTAGAAAGGTGTAAATTAAAGTATGACATATGTATTTGACCATCTGACATCCTTATCTGGAATGTTCGTTTTGTTAACATGCCAAAATTTCAAAATGGTGGCCAGTATGACAGCCTTTTAAAGATCTTTACAAGCTACAGAATACCATATATTTGTATTTTGTTTAGTTATAGCATCAAAAAATTATTATAAAGTTCAAAGTTATAATCTTCGAGAAATATACTATTATAGTATATTTCGTGTGTTTAATAAGAATATGACTTACTTGGAGAGTCCCAAGGGGTACAACTCTATTAAAATGTCCTCTCGATAATAGGTACCTTTCTATAGCTGTTTTGATAGTGTCCCGCACCTGCAAAGATATATGGGAGATATATATATGCTTCTGTGCTCTTTTTACAAGACAATACCATATATGGGATTTAGAGATATTAAAATTTAGAAAAGAAATTAATCTCTTTGGTGCAGTTTCATTTTTTAAATTCCAAGAAAAGGTCATCTAGGACAAAAAGTAGCCCTCCTTTAAAAGTTACATACTTGCATTATCTGCCCTAAAGGTAATGCAAGTATGAAACTTTTAAAGGACTACTTTTTGTCGTAGTAATAAAAGCCAAGCAATTCTCGCCAATTTGGTACTGATAAAGTATAGTCGGGCGACTAGTAAGTACTAGTCTCCCTAGTTAGTCCGCATAACTAGTCATGCAGGATATCGACTGGACTAGTTTTTGTTTTCTGTGTTGTTTTCCTAGATTAATGGAGCAATTTGCCGAGGCTGCCATCCCAGGTACATATGCATTTGCATTAAAACAGTAACTTGTCAGATGAACGTTTCTTGGATTTAAAAAAAAATGAAACAGTACCGTAGAGAGTAATTTCTTTTCTAAATTTTAATATTTCTATATCCCATTTTTGGTATTGTCTTGTAGAAAGAGCACAGAAGCATTCAGAAAAAAAACAACAAAGTTGTATTTCCTAATTAAAAAAAAACTACGAGACTTATCATTGAGCAATAGTCAAATGCCGTCCAAAATGGCTAAAAATGAGCAGCCGTCCAAAATGGCTAAAAAATAATGTTTCTATCTATCTCTGACGTTGGATATTAAGACCATCATTTATAGACATTTTCCCCTCGTCATCAAACACTATTAGCACTAATTGAAAAAAAAACCCTAAAAGTAGGTAAAAAATTGGATGAATAGTCCCTGTCTAGTACCACGCATGATCTGAGAAATGTGTCGCTTCTACGGTTTTATTTAGTTTATATCTAAATAAAAACATTGTCAGGAACTTCTGCAATGTGTAATGGTATTTAACAATGCACTAACGTTGACCTATATTGCATTCATAACAATGTAAGTTCTGGTTTAAAAAATGTAAGCGAAAACAGCTACAGAAGTTTAATATAATTCACTGGAAATCTAAAGCGACCTAAAATGCAATAAAATAATGAACTTTAGCACCAAGAGATAGTATTGTCAGTGCTGTAGAACGTGTCCTTAGCTCTACTTGCAAACATACCCATAACTCCTAAAATTAACACGTCGTGTCTGCGTTCTGCTCTGTTAGGTGTTGTGACTGTTTCGACTGTTTCAATTAACAAATCTTTGGACTTTCTGGACAAATACGTCAAGTGTAACTGCAAAAAAAGCTACTTCTTCACTCACGCCTACCTCTTTATTCAACACGCAAAACATCAAGAAGATGAAAAATCCTTGGAGCGAGTTAAAAATTACAAACAGGTATTGGAACAATATGGCAGCGTCAGTGAAAGACATGTAGCCAAATATCCACGTAGTTCCAAGCAGAGGTGTAAGTACTAACGTCCCTTTAATCGATACCCTGAAAATAAAAGAGTGTGCTAACAGTAAGGTTAACGAGATAGTTATTCACATTATAATTAGAAGGAATAACAAATTCCCAAACAAATCAATTCGTGAAATTTAAAACTGAAATTAGAGCACCAATGATGCAATAACTCTTTAAAATGTTCAGTCCACATGGCAAATGACAACTGACAGTTGGCACAAATACGTTAAAATGCTGGAACTTTACTCCAAGTTATACAATGACATCAACTGACTCTAAAATGACCTTTGAGGTTACACACCACTAACTCACTTATACACAGTAGTCTATGGGAAAAATGGCAACTTTGAGCATGTTTCTTTCACATTTAAAACTCTCACAGAGGAAATACAACATCACCCCAAAGTACAAGCTAAAATCACCAAATAACCAAATACCAGTCTACCATGTCAATCATGAAATTTCATCACTTTCTTAATATAACTAGTGCATTTTCAGACATTTTAAAGCATTTTTTCCAGATGCCATGCAAGAAAGTAGTCCACCCAAGATTTTTGATCCTTACGGCAGCCAGTTTAGTGGTGTATAACCTTGAGTGCTCGACCAAGAAAGGTCCAGGGTATCGAAGCGTAAACGTAGTCGCAAAGACTATAGCCCAAAGGTCAAAATCACTTATCTTGGACTTTTTCAGCGAAAATCATTGAGAAATAATAATACAAATGACATAATGAAATGCATTTATATGGCGCTCTATAGAGAACACAGCGCCTTCCAACAAATACTTAAAATACAAAATTAATATAGAACATGACATACAGCATAACAAAGAAAAGTAACAAATCCAAAGTTAACAAATTTTTAAACATCAGGAAATAAGTTCCTTTTCAGGAGCCGTTTAAAGACACTGGTGGCTTGTTCCAAAGCCTAGGACCAATGACGTTGAATGGTCTGTCTCCAAATCTACGCTTGGTACGATGAATAAGAAGCCGCGTAACATCAGAAGAATATCTTGTATTATCAGAATTAAAAAATACATATAAAAACAACAAACAAATTGACATTAAAAAGCCCGCAGTTTGGGACCTAGACGCAGGGATACCCGACCAGCGGGTCCTTGGCAAGGAATAGAAAAATGATTGCAATTCAGTAGCTGTGGATAAAAGATTAACAACAAAGACACATTAATTAATAACAGGCAGATTAAATCTTAAAAAGGCCCGGTTCCAACCACGTTGGTTCAAACTTTGAACAAAAGATACTAAAAGAGGTGCACAGAACGATTTTGCACACTTTATCCCGCACATTCTTGAAGGAAAGTTTGGTTTTGGACATTTTAACCAGTCTTTTGAGATTTTTCAAGTTTTCAGGGGATGTATCGTCATGTGAGTGCAATAAAGTCGTATCTGCATTTTCATGATTTTACAGGAGAAGCATTTTTGTGTTTCGTTCTTTTGTGACTTTTTAAACGAAAATAATTCTTACACACGATAAAAATATTTTTCTAAATATCTTATAAATATTTCATTTCCCACTTAACTCGACTAATTAAGAAGTAATTAGCTAATTAAAATGGCGTAACTACACACATGATTTCCCGTGTCGTGCAACAGAGTCGTATCTACCAGTTACGACTTTGTTGCACGACACGGGAATTCAATTTGAGTGCAACAAAGTCGTATCTACACCTAATTAGGCCTAATTAGCCTTATAACACTGCAATAAATTGAGCCTTATACTTGAAATATATGTTAAATTATGCGTATTCATTTACTTTTGTAAATTAATTAAGTACTGGGCGTAATATTGAGTGGAAAAAGGTTGTAAGTACATTTTTTTAAATATGTTTTTAAGGTTTTTTGTGCCGAAATTAGCATAAATTAGCATAAATTTGGTAAAAAATGAAATTGCTCTTTTCACAAAATGTTATAGGAGTTTTTTACTTAGACACCTTTTTCAAAACCATCGTTTTACAAGAAATAAAATGTCGTATCTACATGCTAGTTTTCCCGTGTCGTGCAACAAAGTCGTATCTACCAGTTACGACTTTGTTGCACGACACGGGAATTCAATTTGAGTGCAACAAAGTCGTATCTACACCTAAATAGGCCTATTTAGCTTAATAACTCTGCAATAAATTGAGATTTTCACCTGAAATGTATATCAAATTAAGCGTAATGATCTACTTTTTCATTTTATATAAATAACTCAATTTCGCCAAAAATGTCAGTTACGACTTTGTTGCACTCACATGACGATACATCCTCTGCTACCAATTTCAAGGGCGATGAATTCCACATGAAGAACCCGGTCTTTTAAATCACTAACGAGGCTGGCATATTTGTCTGTCTTCCTTGCATGCGCACTCTCAATATTAGGTTCAAAAGGAACCGTGAGTTCAATAAGGGTACTCTAAATCAGGACGCTGGGAAGAGGGAAGAATTGCAGGAGGGATTGTTGTACTTGTTTGCCATGGATGTTCAGTAAGATCAACAAATACTTCGGGCCCATCCTTAACATCACAACTTTTGAACAAATTGGCAAGGAAGGGCAAGACAGAATCATGCCTCCATGAATACCGACCCTGCTTCAGCATAACCTGGCAGCAGTTAAGAATATTATACATACATAGTATTAGGGTATGATGCGAACACCAAACGTGCAGCTTTACTTTGCAAGCGCTCGAGCCATTTGAAATCATTTCATTGGCGCCGTATAGTATAGTTGGCATAGTCAATGCGGAACAAGACCAAAGATCGTAGAGCATGGTTACAAGCATCAAAAGTGATAAACCTACGAAATCGCCATTAATCACGAATATGGTAATTTACACTCTTACACTATAGCTCCAATCTGATTGGACATACTCATGGTTGAATCAAACATATCCCCAAGGTTCTTTACACAAAGATGCAGGAACAGGGGTGTCACACAGATCTAATCGTATTGGGGGCAGATTTTTCAAAACATAGGGCGTGGCAAAGACAGTAAATTATGTCTTTTCTTTATTCATCTGTAACATGTTTTTGAAAGTTTTGAAGAGCATGCTCACAATCACCTGGATCTTTGGATTATGCTCACAGAAAAGCTGAGTATCATCAGCATACCAGTGAAAGTTAACATCATGATTCCTAATAATGTCACAGACTGGATGAGTATACATTATGAAACTACAATGGAGCCCTGAGGAAAAGTAGTTGAAAATATGCTGCTTTGACATTTCATGGCTAACCATCACTCGGGTACTTCGGTCAGTAAGATATCATCTAAACCAGGCAAAATTAGTGTCTGTGATACAAAAACTGGTTTAAAGCCTTTTAATCAAAATATCATGGTCAATGGCATTGAAGGCAGCACTCAAGTCAAGCAATACGAGCAAAACAGCCTTATTAGCATCCCAGGCTTGAAGGGTGAAATTTCTAACCTGGAGATGGGCTGTCTTAGTGGAATGGTGAACTTGGTATGCAGATTGCAATGCTCATCAAGATAATGATCACCAACATGCTGTATTACCTGACGTGATGCGGCCTTCTCAATCAATTTGGCAATGAATTTGATATTGGCAACTGGCCTTTAGCTCTAAAGTACATCATGATCCAAAGATATCTTCTTAAGTACATGAATAATGACAGAATGTTTCAAAGTGTGAGGAAATATGCCTGTCAAAATAGAACTGTTTACTATCTGGTCATGACATTTCAGGCACTGTTTAATGAGCCAGGAAGGAAGTGTGTCCATAGTGCAGTCCTTGTTGGACATTTGGCCAATTATTTCAGTTAATAGTCAGAGAGTGCTTTAAAACCTGGCATTTTGCATTTGCAGTCCCTAACTGCCTGGAGAGATTCGGCATTGACAGTCATAATTATTGTACCTACTCTTTTCAGCCTTATCAACAAAGGAAGTAAGGAAATCATTGGCAAGATCAGCGTCAAAGTTAGCGCTGGGCAAAGCCATTGAAGATGAATTAAAAAGAATTTTGAGTGATATGAACATGTTCTTAGTACTACAACAACATTTGTGAGTAAAAGGTCACATTTAACATCAACAATGAGTTTAACTGACTATGGGGGGGGGGGGGGTGTCTTTCTGAACACTAGCGATTAATTATATGCTCTTCATCAGATCGTGATTTGCGCCATCTACGCTCAAGACTGCCTCCGAACCCCCCTCTCCTGGTGGATCTCCACCTTTATACTAAGGAAGGCGAGTAATGATAGTATGCTCCTTATAGTGACAATAGGGACAAGTTATCCAGAAAGAGATGTACTGTCCATATTCACAAGAGTGTATCAGAATCATAGCAATCGCAGGGAGTTTAACAAAGCCGATGAATGAGGAAAGTATGAATTGATCAATTTCAGATTACGAAAAACAGGCTCAAGCGCGGTTGCCATTATTACGCCGCCTTCAGGAAATCGTCACATTATTTCGCTTCATCTAGATAGCTGCCTCAAGACTTCTTACAAGCCCACAAGCCTATCAACATTAGTTGTAATATTCCCCATAACACTCCCCAGATCCATCCGTCACTATGTAATTCACCCGACGATTGTTCGAAGAGATGTTTCAAAAACCAGTAGGGCAAACATTTTAAATTTTTTTCTTCTTTTTTTTTTTTTTGCATAAAACACCCATACCACATGTTCATATTATTTCCACGGGGATGGTTGATGAAACCATAGCCTGTTGGAGGCAACAACAGGGTCATTCTCGGCAAGCAAAGTTTTATTAAACATTGTATCAACATCATGCCCCAATGCCAGGTTCAACACAGGCGACTGTTTTTAGGCATATGAAACCGAGGGGCCCCCATTTTTCCATGTGTGACATTTCAGATTAAGCAACGGTTGGCTTTAGGAACCTAAATTAAATAAGATGTACATTTTGATCGGGATGACAAAGTGCTTACAGGAAGCTATACTTTTTGCCAAAAATCGTAAAAAATGTGCATATTACCTTCTTTGATTTCCCATCTGTCTATTATGTTCTCCTTTGAGTGTTGTATGCATTATTTGTTTCAGCACTGTACCCAAATGGCCTCGTCTACAAGGCCACGGTTTATTCCGTACTTGTTGCTATAGTAGCTAGGGCACTCTCTCACGGGGACACTCAGTTTCTTTACACCGGCATTGCAAATCACACAACTGGTGGAGGTACGATACCACCGAACATAATCACCACGTCCCAAAAACCGGAAATTGTTTTATTTTGGCCAACAGACACGCGGGGTCATTCTCTTTCAGTTGTCGGTGCCGTTTGAGCCGATTATCGGGAAAGCTCACCGTACCAAATACGATCTCGGTACTCACCCCTCGTTTCCGACATTTCCGACACACGGGATATAAGTGTTCGTCTAATGCCATCGATCGGCTCGAGAGGCTTGATCGACACCGACAATAAGAAAAGACTGACTCGTTTGTTAAAAGAACTTACTATCCCTATCAAGTATGCAAAATTAAGGACCAAATATCCAAGTCTGTTCTTACCTCATCCTACACAATATTCAATGCTATACTTGATTCGCGCTGATATATGAGCTGGGGGAAAGTTTTGGGTCATATTCATTAGGTGAAATAGGGAAGAAGCATTTTAATATATCCAAGAATTCGCTTCGCTGCATAACAATAGAGAGTGACTTGAAAGGAAAAGAGCAAAGTACAAACTTAATTTTGTTTACTGTAGCTTTCTAAATTGAACTTTGTACAGTTATAATACAATTGGATTTATAAATCATATTACTTTACTGTAAATACGATGTTTAGGAATTGGAGCCATATTAAAAGAATTTGTAGGCCTACTGAGCATTATACCGGTATATTTATACCGTATGGTCCTTCTACACCGTTGTTCCTAAATGTACACTGACAAAGTAATTCCCCGAATTCCTAAAAGAAGTTTAATTTAGGCGACGTTAATTACAAAGTTGTGTTTGCATTTTTTATGAGTTTAGGCCAAGATTTTCATTTCCAAATATTTTATCCAACGTGCTTCAACTATTAAGAACTACTTGGCCCTATCTATGAGTGGGTATTGACTTTTGTATAGAGTCGATTATACCGTATTTAAGTAACGCAGGGAAGTAATGATGAGGCCTAATACCACCTGTGTTTGACAGCGCAAAAAATCATTGTTTACCATATATCAGAATGAATATCGCACCTGCCTTATCAAGCATGTTTTTCACATTTTATAACGTATACGTTACATTTACCAGTGACCCCTATATGTTTTGACCACTGCACATCGTACTGACCGTAGAGCAATCGTATTATTAAGAACGGTCACGGACACGGAGTTCTGCAAGTTTAATGGTTGCAGTGCACAAACCCCTCACAAACATCTCTCACACCCGTAAAAAAGTACAGGTTGTCCCTATAATCATCGCGATCGAGTATATACATGAGCTAAACTGTTAAAGCAATATTAAGCACTTTTTTTAAGAATGCGCCCTCAATTTTTCAAATTTGATATTCTTACACGGTTTCATTGGTAACGGGCTATAAACTTACCTGTGAATGGTTAAGCGCGAAAATGTCATATGGTCCACAAACGAAGGAATTGTTTGTAATTAGAATTTAATATCGTGATCCCGATACTAATTCAAGGCTGCTGGAAACTGCCTTCCAATGTGAAATATCCGGAAATAGCGCCATGTACATATCTACGCTCATCCCATAGTTGTTTTATTGGTTCAGGCAATTCAAGTTAGAGGTTATTTTTCTTGAGGTGGCACATTTCATCATGGGCTGACATAACGTACATTTCCGCTCCGCCGGTAGACAAAATTATCTAATTTCCTCCGCCTGGTAATTTTACTCCATTTCCTTATGCTTTTAACTTTAGATGTGATTAAAATGTTTTTAATGTCTGTAATTTTATTACCCATTCCTGAGATCGGTATTGTTCTCAGTTGTTCTTGTTTTGTGTGTGCGCGCGTGCTGTGTGTGTGTTTGTGATTTTACGTTTGTGTTCCCCCCGAAAACCCTTCCATATGCTACAACCTAATTTTCAATACTACAAGAATATAAATACAGAAATAGACGAAAATGTGCAACAGGTTGAGATCATCTTCTCACGCCTAATATGTTTAATTCTAGAAAATTAAATACATGATCATGATGAAAGATTACTTTCCAATAGTTCTTTGAGGTGCTATTATTTGAAGTATTTTTATTCTTCCCCATAATAAAAAGAAATTGAAAAAATTACAAGGTGGGTCTAAAACCACAAGATCGACTGCTTTCGTGATTTATACATTAGCCTGTTCTTGCAACTTGACCTGAATTGACCTTTGACCGTAGAATGTGACCTTTGGCCTCATTGATGAGGGTGCTCATTCTGCAATCTCTAGCCAAGTTCTGTTGCAATTGGGTTTGAATGTTTTGCACTGGCATTAACTTTCACCCAACTTTAAGGGTTTGACGTGTGATTTGTGTACGCGCAACTGCTTTACACCTTCATCAGTCTGTTTAGAGACCCAGTCATGGACAATGGAAGAATTAGTTTTGAGCTGCGACGGTATCATGCGCCATAATACCGCGAATGACTGTGCGCTTGTTTGCGTTTATTAAATTCGCGCATCTCTACGCCTGCGTTCCTGCTTTGTGCATGCCGAATGTGGCGCGCATTATTCTTTCCGCCCAACAAGACACCCAATTTGAAAAAGTGTCCTTTTTTCAGTGGTTTTTGGCGTGTAATGGAAAAAGTAAGTCGTGACCCTCATTTTTTATTCAAAATTTTTAAGAACGACATCGGGACCTCAACATATTTAGAAATTACAAAATTCTATCGAGAGGTTTTTATTTTGTAGGTGAGCTAAACGTCAATTTTTGACTTCCCATAGACTTGCGTGGTTAAAAAGTGACAACATACCTTTTTGTTTTGGCTATAGCTCAACAACTAAGTCGGTGACCCCCATGTTTTTATTTCAGATTCTTAATCAGCACCGTTTTAAATACCATATATGTGAAATTCTGGAAAAATTTTTATGATATATCACTATCACTTCAAACCCCTTAACCATCCAGAGAGACAAGCAGAGAGCTAAAGAAATACTGACTGGTTAGGGTGCCTCCTGGAATTCTTGCAGGAGACACAAAATATTTGCTTGACTGTGATTTAAACCCGATACATCCCGATGAATATATGACACTCTACGACGAACCTAACACGACGCCGTATCATCCAGCTAGAACAGTGGAGAAATGTGAGGCGCCATGCTAAAGCCGGATAACCCAGTTTCAAATCTCCGTGAAGGAAAATGTAGTATGATTGCATAGTTACCACTACCAAATTTCTTCTTTTTAAAACGTACTTTATTAAGTTTTGTAAAAATTACATGTTGTCATAACCTGGTACTCCTCGACAAGACCCCCTGCGGCGCCGGCAGATCGGAACAGAATTCGTGCTATCATTAGCAATATCACTGTGTTGAGCTTAATAAAAAACGATGCGGAAAATAATTGCAGTAATATAGATGTTAGTAGTAGTATAGTAGTAGTAGTATAGAGTAGTAGTATAGTAGTATTAGTAGTTGTAGTAAGGTAGTAGTAGTAGTAGCAGCCGCGGCCGTGCACAACGGGTCTAATAACTACAATACTGAAGTCGAGTATGAAGTATGGACGTAACTGATCTTTTCAAGAGACGGTAGAATGTCATTATGAACCTCGCATTCAACAAAAGTGACCAATTAGAACAAGAAGGGCAAGCGTCGGTGCGAACAAGCGCTTTTTCGTCTTCATTCATAACTGGGAAAGGCTTCATTTTCACCAGTTTTCTTCAGATATAAATGCACTCTTTCAGATACGTGTGAGAATGCTATCAAGGAAGACAACCTGACTATTTTGAGAATGAGGCAACTTACTCTACCCAATAATTAAAACATAAGAGCAAACACACAAAATATTATGGTCCATTATCTGGGAACCATTCCTTGTCGAAATCACTGCAATTAATACTCAGCTGTGGCACGATTTATGGAAATGGCGAGGCTAAGGTTTCTTCCTAATCGCTATTCCTCACCGTACATTTCTATGTTTGGAAATTCGGTTAGGTTTTTTCACTTCGAAAATTTATCTGTTAGGAAATTCGGTTAGATTTTTAAAACATCACCTTAGAAATTTTCTCGGTTAGGAAATTCGGTTAGGTTTTAAAACATCACCTTCGAAAATTTATCAGCTCGGTTAGGAAATTCGGTTAGATTTTTAAACCATCACCTTCGAAAGTTTCATAGGTTTGAGAAAGCCTTGCACATTTGTATGGCAGCTGACACATTCTAATGACAGCGGAAAAAGTGGGAACTACTTTGATACTTTGCTAAAGGCGCGCTATATGTTGACATCTATATAAATTATTTTGTTTGCTAATGAAATTCGGTTTGTAATATGTTATTATGTTGAGGCCTGTATATCATTATGTTTTACTTGATGAGGTGAGGAATTTTGGTGATAGATGGAAATAAAGATTGCGTTTTCCCTAAATGGTGCCGTACGTACCTATTAATACTTACAGCTACTTACCGTGATAACAAGACCCGCTGGAGCAGCAAATGCCCATATCAGGCCAGAGTTGACATCTAACCAGCAGCTGAATAATGGAATAAGAAGGATTTAATTGTTTATAGATTGAAAATTAGTTATACTCGATTCGCGTTGATACGTTCGTCACCCAGGAGTTTTGGACTTATTCCAATTAGTTGGAGAGGGGTCAACCTAACTCTACCGGGAAAATGAAAGAATTCAAATGCACGTGCCACACCGGATTATCTTGGAGGACACTCCGGTCATTTAACTCACTCACCTGCCACTAAATACAATTTCATTCATTTATGGAAACGCACTATAGTGTATTTCAGGCCTTAACATTGCTCTCAATAACATGATTAACAGAAGTCCCTGCGCCTCATTGAATTTTTCACCTCCTCAAGAATGGAATGGGGTCAAATATCAGATGAATCAAGTGTAACTATAAACATTTCTGAATATACGAAACATTTTTATAAACTGGTCCACAACGTCCTACAAAGGTACCAGTTTGTCATCTTCACATCTGTACATGACACACCACAGCTGTTAACGACAAAACCAGAAATAAATAATATCAAGAGCCTCAAAGTTTTGACCTTTGGCTTAGATTATGTAGTACACCAGCTACATACTGCATATTTTATGGTATTTCATTACAGGCAAATAGTGTTCTTTTTTAAAAAGTAGTTTATTAAGATCTCTATGGAGAATGGGCAATAGAGGGCGCCACAAACAGCAAGTCAAAGTTTTTATTATTGTGATGTAACATATTAACTGGAATTCTAAAATCGAGCTTCTTGGCATAAATCTGTTCCGGTATGTATCATGCTTTCTCTGATGTGCTGCGCGCCTTTCATGGCTGCCGCACAGCGCCTTGAGCACGTTTACGTGGATATGTCGCGCGTTAAAAATATTCAAATTATTATATTATTATTATTAATTCTAACACCTCATAGTAAGCTACCAACTCAATCTTGATATGTCCGCATAACAACGCTACGATTCTGAACAGGTAGGTAGTCGTTTCCTGGGATAGACGTCCTGTTATATATTGCCCCTGCGCTTAAAGTGTAATAACGAAATATTGATTGGCAGTACGAGAGAATGTTTCACTTTCTCATCAGAATTAACGAGGATGTTAACTTTACTATCAACGGAAGAATTTCATTTATGAAATTCTCATTGATTCTTATAGGAGAATGAAAAATGCTCAAGATTTGGCCAATGCCCAACGAAATGGCCAAAGTCTTAACATTTGCTAAAACTGTGCTAATTGCTAAAACCACTAGCGATACAGAGTAAATGATCTGACGTCAGCAACATCTGAGTTTGTTGTTACCATAGTTAAATTATTAGAAAAACAAATAACTAATTATTTAATTACTCAATATCACCTCCCAGCTAAAATAAATCTAGTGAGATACATCGCATTCAATGATGGTGTCCAATTTGGAAAAAACCCTAACCCAAGCCAATCGTTCCTACGATTTGTGCCATGGCGAAATATATCCACTCTGTTATATATTTATACTTTGCATTCTAGTCCCGCCATTTTATTGGGTCACCCTGTATAATGATGACGATGCTATTTTTTCCTTAAAACCGATATTTTATTTTTATGATATACCTCGTAAAGATTTGTATATAATTGCTCATATTTTCTATGTATAGTGCCTACCAGGGATACCATTGGTGGTCCCTAGTATCTTATATATCCCTTTATCAACGTATGTGTTATTGGCATTTTGCTGAATAAATCGAAGTGAAAAAGGACAAAATTTTAAAAGTCACATGAAATGTACCTGTCGGCAGAAGTATAGTTGTCGAATCTTATGTCCACTGATGATAACAAACGACAAGTGGAAACTCCCCAACTAAACCACGTAGATTGGCATCCGTTCCTCTCTGCACCATATACTCTCACAATTTTGCGATAAAGGTTTTCCCCTCCACCATCATCATCCAAACAAACGGCAAGAACAAGAATGTAGCACCATCGCAATTATTGGTGCATGCAATCTAAGTCATGTGAAAGAAAAACACATATTGCAATTTTGATAAAAATAGAAAAACACACCACTCAGGATAGATCTCTGAAAATCATAAGAGTACAAATTGCGACAAAAAAGGATTTTTAAAAGTATTTCATTGCAACATGAAATGATGAAACATATACATGTACATAGTAATACATTGAACACGGCAAGCGACTCCAGTCGCTCAATGGTCAAAATTGTCAAATTTGTTTCAAAAGGCAAAATTATTAATTTCCAGTGCATATTCAGAATCAGCCTGAAAAAGGCATCTAATGAGTCAAACAAGCCTAGTCTTTGCTGACATTCTGTTTTGAATGGCTTTCCAAATTGACCTGCAGCATTTGTGACGCCCATCTCTAAAGCCACTGACATAATAACATGTGCTATATTCGTATTGATACAGAATTGGCCCGTGTCGAAGGGTTAAGATTTAAAAAGGTACAGATAGCATTGACAGTTATCTTTTGAATGTACCTTATTTTTGATTTGCTCAATCCGACCAGAAACGCAAGTAGGGCTAGAACAAGGATACTGCCCAGGTTGTAGGGATTTGTAGACCGCTCCGAAGTCCATAAATGACCTATGTTACGACAGGTTCAGGACAAAACAACAACAACAGCAATTAGGCACTGTCTATATCGCGATATTTTTTATATCATTGGGGATCTTATATTTTACTGATTTGAAGCAAACTCTTTGCAAATTAGGTTTGATACGTTTCCAACTAATTATTTGTGTGTTAAATCAAAAGCTTTATCATACTAAAACAGGAGGAACACAAGTATCGTTAACATCAGTGAAATGATTGGATATGGAAATGAAGGATCGTCGTCCATGTGTCCCTAGTTGCTGCATGCAAACTTGGGTATCTGTTGGCAATAACAAATAAGAGGGGGAAATGATAAGTAAGGGAAATGGAATATGGTACCAAAACAGCCTAATTGCAATGTATGTCAGACGGATTGTGCCTGGGGTCATAAATGGTTTCGCAGGGCTTTTTATGGCTATTACTAAGCTCCACTAGTGCCGAGCTGAAAAGTTGGGCTTCCTGTATTTGGCGAAGCAAAGCGAAAATTTGACACCTGTACAACTGAAATTGACCTTTTCCAGTGATTTTTGCTGTTTTTAACCTGCAATTTCGATACTTTAGGTTGTAGATAGTATAACTTATATCTTTTTGAATCGTTTTCTTTAGACAAATAAACATTCGTTTCGCAAAATACAGTAAGTTGAAAATTGCATTTGTTTTGATACATATAAGTTTAGCCTTATTCATGTTAGAATCGATGTAATAATGTAAAAACCCCGGGGTAAAACATACCGGACATCCGTTGAATTGCAGGAGAATGGCAAAACTTGTAGTGTGGTTTGAATGGCAGTCAACGTAGTTCTCACCTTCTCCAGTTTTGAAAACACCGCTAGTAGAATAGGTCCTTTGATAGAATGTGTGGAAATTAAAAAGAAAAAGAAAATTTTTAAATTTCATTAATTTTAGGGATCAAGGTACGTATATAGACTAATGGGTTATTTTAGTAAACCTCACCTTTTTGTAGTATTCCAAAATGAACACATAGTCTCTGATTGCTCTGGTGTTTCTACATTGGAGGCACAATACTTTGGTTTCTTGAAAATAGCAATAGAAGTAAAGACAAATAATAAAGCTTATTAAAATGAGATATCCTCCGATCACTTGCACTTATTTGAAATCAATGTCTTAGAATGTACATAACTTCCAATTTTGCAAATCATTAATTACATTTAATTGAAGGCATTTTCTCCCATGACTTAGGGATTCAAACATGTTACAGAGTGGTTCATCACAAATCAACAACGATGCATCCATGCGTCCGCGTATTTTTATCCCACGAGGGCGGCTCGGGCGGCTAAACGAGCGGGATAAAAGTACGCGGACCCATCGGATGCGGAGTTGTTGATTTGTGATGAACCACTCTGTAACATGTTTGAATCCCTTTCAACAACGAAAATCCTTGTGAAAATATCATGTATAAAAGAACATATTAATTATTCTCACTACAATACTACAATGTTCCCAGTTCGACAGAAAATTTCCTCGTAAATATATTTTAGCAAAATCTAAAGCAAAACGGTAGTTTTGGCATGCTTCTTGCTTTGCAGTTTGCACCTGGTGCCCTTGTGCGTACTCAGAGTTCTAAACGTGACGAACAATGCGTCGACTTAAGCGTATCGCGTAAACGCAATTCCGTGCACACTGCGCCGGCCGTGACGCGCTAATTTGCATATCAACTGTGGGTTGATAACGAATCGACAATGGTACGCTCCTGTACAAGGAGATACGGTGAGTTGTTGAATACTAAATGCATTAATCAACCTAGTACCTGACAGATAATTATCTTTAGAAGTTGTTATATTAGTGAAAAACAACAAGGCAATGGTATGTAATTTGTTGACGCGTGTGTGTATTTCTGCATAAAGGAAGGCGGCAGGTGCACAATGAATGGTGGCAATAGCAGAGTCACTGCAAACAGCCAGAGGTCAACATATTAATTTCCACTGCAGTTTTCATACAATATAAAGATCCAAATTATTTTTAATAAGTGAAATAAATCAAAATCAATCTGAAACACAACGTTTTTACTGTTTATCAAATCCATAAACTTTTACTGTTTATCAAATCCAATAAACTGAGTTTATTAAGACTTAAGTGTATAAAGGGTAGGCGTCCACGTGGACCCAACATGTTGTTTTTCGTGCGCCATTTTTAACGGTAAATTAGTTTGCCCAAAAAGTTTATGTACACTGTTGCTCATAAAGTTGGAATAAAATATTTTTACCACTTTTTATGGAATGATTCTTACAGTGCATGTGAGCTATGATATGTAGGGTGTATATCGCCACACTACTTGAATGGTCAGTTTTTTTCCGAACATATCACCATGAACTTAGTCCACAAGTAACCCTTTACGAACTGTGTCCTTACCCGAAGGAAAAGGGGGTATTTGAACAGCAGATTTAAGGATTTTGTTTTTCACATCACTCATTTTTACATATAACACATTTTTGGGTGATTTCATGCATCGAAATGTCATTCAGTCACTAACATCGAGTATGGCCACCCCTGGCACGAATCAGTGCAAACTGTCCGCAATGTTGTTTATGATGTCAATGGACAGAGCGTCCCACTCATCGGTCAGAGACTGAACTAACTCCTGCAGTGTTTGAGGAAGACCATGCCTGTAGTTGATGGCTCGGCCTATTGGCATCCCAGCATGTTCGATAGGGTTCAAATCAGGGAAGCAAGCAGGCCATGGTATCTGCTCCATCCCTCTGCCTCAAGAAATTGTCTCACTACAGTAGCCTTGTGGGGCGTACCATTGTCGTCTTGCAGCCGAAAATTGTTTACATAAACCCTTCTTGCATGTGGCAGACAGTGGTTTTCCAGAATGTCCAGGTACACGACGGCGTTCATGTTTCCATTTGGCACCACCAGTGATGTTTTTCCTCCATAATGAATACTGGCCCATATATATCATCACTGAGCCGCCACCACCTCTAGTCGATTCCTGAATACAGTCATCTCGGAGGTTCTCACTACTTAATCGACGAACCCATTGTCTTCCATCTTGATGCTCAAGGATGTAGCGGCTCTCGTCCATAAACACAACATTAGTATAATTAAGCATTTTGGTGGCACTATTCAAAATTTGGGATAATAAGGAGTGTTATTGATATTGTAGAAGCACGGTTGTTAATAAAGATATGCGAAGAGTTGTTGAAACAAGTAATAATTTCTTTGATGTTCCGAACAGTCAGAACACACAAAAAATAGCATTTTTACCAATCTGATATTATAGTTACCGTCACAATTCCTTTTCTGAAATAGGCGTCTACATTGCATGTAATGCGCATCTATGTATTTCCTTTGGGAGTTGTAATGGTTCTGTTTGGCAGGAATGCTAGCGTAGTGTTGCCGCAGAGAAAAGGAATAATGACACAGAGTATAGCTTGATTATTTTGAATAGTGGTAATATTTTAATGGATAGGGCATTTCTTCTCGCCACGTAGATATAAAATTCCAAGTGTAAATGTTTGTTTTTATCCTGAAAGACCATTACTTAATTATGTAAAGATCTTCATCAATGATTACATTAGATCTCAATGCATCGATGTAGAAGAAATATAGAGCTCCTAATTTAATTATGTTAACATATCGTCGGGTGTATTACATAGTGACGGATGTTGAATTTTTATCATTTTTATGAAATTAAGGGAAATGGTACTAAATATCAAAGTCTTCAAATATGCCAAGTGTCGAAGCTTAATTAATAATCTTAATTCGAAATTTGGCAATTTTGACGTATGTTGCATAACAGAGATTTCTGTGTATTACATAGTGACGGATGTTGAACCCTCTGTCATAGAAGTGTATACTTGTTTTAAATACGTTTGTTAGTAAATATTCTCATCTTAAATTTATAACTGATAGAAGCTAAATATGTAATTTATAAATATTGCTATTACTAGAAATTTATAATATATTTACAGTTCAAAGCAGTGAGTCTCGGCAATCCACTCAACATCCATTATGTAATAAACCAAATTGAGAAGATTCGCGATGACGCACGTTGGTTTAACGGATGTTCGGAAAACGCCGATTGTTACATTCCATAATGACGGATGCTGAATATTGGTATAGGGGAAAATTCACCATCCGTCACTATTTCATGAACCTAATCACAAATTTGTGTAAATTTTGGTGTGACGGATAAGATAAGTAACTTTTCCAATGTATTACGTTCGTAAATATTAGCTAAAATAAATTATCAATTGTTCATTTCGTTTCTTGATCGGATTTGACCGTTTGAATGGGGATGTTTACCGACTCTTTAGAGTTCGCGATTTTTCAAATGCGATTTTCTCGAAAACAAAAATTCGTATTTTGTTTAACATCCGTCACTATGTAATACACCCGAAGATATGAATACGCACCTTGATAGGTAGTCCGAAGTCAGTTGCAATCGATTTTGTCGACCCATTAATGAGTAGGCGTATACCCATTGTTCCACTTGCAAACTTACAGCCCCTAACAAACCATTAACAGAAATAAAACAAACGAAATATATATTGTTTCATTCAAAAGAACACCAGTAAACGGTACTTTTCGGATTCAAATGAACATTTGTTGTAAATCGTGTTTCATTTTTGGAGCTTTTATTAATATTGACAGGAAGAACATCAAAATAATCAACGAAACAAGAAGAACATTACACATGCACAACGAAAAGCCTATCAAGTACAAGCTTCAATTCAAAAATAAATACAGAACAAAAGACCCTGGAGTAAAAGGATATATATTGAAGATTCTATTGAAATTATTATAAATGATTTACTCCAAAAACCTCTTGAGAAATATGCCATTCTCACTCGAATTGTTGTTGGTCCAATTTTTTTATATCAAATTTTCTTCAAAGGTTACTTTTGTATATAATTGATTTTCTAAGCTTATTCAAAGCCTTATTTGTTTATAACAAGAAAGAACGAAAATATAATGTTCTCGGCTGAATCCTATTTCTAAATGGCATTTCTCACGAATCCATTCACGAAATTTTGTCCAAAATTGTCTGACATAATGGCATTCTATAACAAGATGTGGAAGGCCCTCTTTATCTAACTCACTTATTAAATTTATTCATCGTTTCTTATATTTATTATTATTTATTATATTTATTCATGTTGGTTTCATTTTGTATTTGTATATTATTATAAATACGCCACTTCTCTGTTAATTTCCAGGGTCGGTAACAATTCTCAGTCCGTCCTTGACATGTACTTACTTGAAATCCAATGATATTTCTTGCGCCAATATCCGGACATCCTCAAAATCAGCGCGAAATAGAACTTTGTTTTACAAAATATCATTCATATTTTGTGAAATCGCCCGGGAAACCTATACTATAATATATGTCGAAGTAATCGCATTGCTAAAATGTTTTTCTATGCCTTCCCAGCGGCATAGTCGTTTAGAGCGACGTCGAAACGACGTTGGCACGTCGAAAACAGGTCGACGGTTTTTATAAATTTACGTCGAAAATGCAAATTGAATCGACGTTTTAAGAACGACGTCAAATCGATTTGCATTTTCGACATAAATAGTGTGTAAATTTCTAAAACTCTCGACGTCTTTTCGACGTTCCAGCGTCGATTGCCCACTGGGTTATTAATCAAGACGTCGGGTGTATTACATTATGACGGATGTAAAACAAAATACACATTTTTGTTTCTGAGAAAATCGCATTTGAAAAATCGCAAACTCTTTAGGGTCCGTACACATCCCCACATACGATTCAAACAATCAAATCCGAAGAAACGCAATTAACAACTGGAAATTTATTTTAGCTAATATTCATGAATTATTACTAAATAGAATGAATGTAATACATTGAAAAAGTTAACCATCATATCCGTCACACCAAAAATTACGCAAATCGACGATTATGTTCATGACATAGTGACGGATGTTGAATTTTCCCTATACTAAGCGTTATTCAGCATCCGTCATTATGTTATGGAAAACAACAATCGGCGTTTTCCGAACATCCGTCAAACCAACGTGCGTCATCGCGAGTCTGCTCAATTTGGTTTATTACATAATGACGGATGTTGAGTGGATTGCAGAGATTCACCGCTTTGAACTGTAAGTATAATATAAATTTATAATAACAGTAATTTTTAAAAATTTATTTCACATTTTGCTTGTGTCAGTTATAAATTAAAGAATTATTTTTTTACAAACAAAAGTATATAAAAAGCCCAGTTGTGAAATCACGTATACACTTCTATGACAGAGGGTTCAACATCAAAGCCTTTGTTATGTAACATACGTCAAAATTACCAAATTTCTAATTAAGATTATTAATTAATAAAATACTTGCAAGGTTCGGCACTTGGCATGTTTAAAGATTTTGGTATTTAGTACCATTCCCCTTAATTTCGTAAAAAAATGATAAAAATTCAACATCCGTCACTATGTAATACACCCGACGAAGAATTTAATTTTGTTTATATTAGTTATTTATAGAGATTGATTATTTAAAAAACCCGAACAGGTGTTCAAAGTAGTTGTAAGCCTGTTGCTATTTGTTTCATATAGGGAGGCTTATTTCTTATCTTACTTTATGTTATCTGTCACGTTCAGTCTAATATTATGTCTTCTTTTCACCAGGTGCATGTATGTCGAAGCAATAACCTTTTCTCCTAGAATAGACAAAATGGTAAAATGGTAATGAAAGAGGATTGCGCCAAGACTGAAGCTTAAGCCAAAACAAAATGTTAGGTTGGCGTTACCCGACCAATCCTAATTCTGAAAACATTTTACTATAGTAAGGTCAAAAGTGAGGATCGCCTTCACGAGGTTCGGGTAATGTTTGAAGATGTTTTTGTATAGTTTGAAGGAAGCTGAATCAGGATTTTGAAACATCTGAGAAATATAGGGAACATTGTAAAATAAGAGGGGATTAGTACACTGTAAAAATATGGAGTAAAAAGGGGAACGCTCTGTAAAAAAGAGTAAAATCTTACTCGAAATGGAGTAAATTTCACTCAAAATGGAGTGAAATTTACTAATTTCACTCAAAATGGAGTGAAATTTACTCCATTTCGAGTAAGGTTTACTCTCTTTTACAGAGCGTTCCCCTTTGTACGCATATTTTTTACATTGTACAGGGGTAAATTTAAAATCACTTCAAATTGTACACCATTATATTTGTCTCATTATAATGATTAAGCAATATAGTTTGTCTAGCTTCTGATCTTTAGATACACCAGAATAGCCCTATCAATATTCAAAGTCATCCTAGGGCAAAGATAACCAACACTCATATGTTGTTGAAACTGATTTATTTTACAGTGTGTGGCATTTGGTTGCATAATTGCATGGTCTATAGGGATCACCAAAGCCTGATCTGAAAGACGCATATGCAACTGTCACCCAAAGAGTTAAAATGCATTTTCTGTTTCAGTATGACCAGTGCAATCATTTGACAGAACAACATCAGAATGAAAAGCTTCAAAATAAACAACAAAGAAAACAATCAAACCAGGGGGCAAGTTTAAAATGGCATCCGCTTGAACTGACATCCAAGGCGTCGGCGTAACATTCATATAAGCGAAGTCGAATTCAAAGCCTTCAACTGTCTCACGTCTCGATAAAGGTTTTGCCAGACCTCCTAAAGAAAATCAAAGAAAAACATTTTAAAACGTTTCACAAAATAATAATCTGCATGCTTACCAATCTAAAGTCACAATGGCTTGCAACTTAGTCTTTACAATATATTTAAGAAAAAGCTTGTTGATTTTCACGCCGTCTTACCTATTTCTGATCCTTTTATTCTAATTTCTATGCCATGATTGCCATCTACTTCTCCTTCTCTTCGAATGTCCTCTGGGATGTGTTGAGCTAGAGCTGCAACTATATCCAGAGCAGCCTCAGTTATAATGGCTGGTTCTACAGCTCCACATCGATACTAATAAAGAAAATGCAATTGATATTTTTCAACATTGTGGTTAAATATATGTCCAAATATGTACAAATTACTCATGTTGGTAAATTCAATCTACGTAAAACCACTTCCTCTGATACTTTCCACCAAGTTAACAAAACGTCTCCCTAGGGGTCTGAAGTTTTGCGACCCGTGCCTCAATTGATTTCCTCTTACTCTTAATAATCTTCGCAATTGAGGGAAAAAGACCATGTCTAACTGTAGATTATGTGGTAACAAAGAGACACTTCCCCACGTACTCAACTCCCGTTTCAATTGAACAAGGGCGACTTACGTGGCGTCATAACAATATCCTCTCCCAACTTGTTAAAACTTTTAAGGCTAATTTCAGTTCGGTGTCCTGACAATCCCATAATATTCTCATTACAAATTTAAAACCGGATATGGTCGCTATTGAAGGTTCCTCAGTCAAACTCATTGAGCTCACCATTCCTTTGGAAACAAATATTACCAAAGCTCACAACCGCGTGGTCTTCAAATATACTCATCGTATTCAGGACTTTGAACAAAAAGGTTATAAATGTGATTTATTTTGTGTCGAGATCGGTAGCCGTGGTTTGATTTCCAAAGAAAAGGAAAAACCACTTTAGATTCTCTTCCAAGCTACTAAAACCAGGTTAAGACTATAAAAAGGGGCTTAGTCAGCTTAGAATTGTTTCTAGCTACACCATCTACAATGCGTCATCATCGATATTATTGAAATGAAGAAGGACATGAAGAACAGAAAGTGTTCCATGTGAGATCATTTGGTCTAGTCTATATAGAAATGCTCGATGTGCTCTATTCCGTGATGCATAATTTTGTGTTGCCAAAGTCTAGTAAGAAGTGTTTCTTATTGGCACACCTTCCGCCCAAAAATCCTTTAAAAGGGCAAACAAAGTAGAAATTTCCAATTAAAAAGTATGTATGTAGTTTTTGCAGTGATATTTCCACATTAACAAATCACGACCTTTGGAGGCCAGAGGGAAAGTGGTAAGGGTCTAATGTACCATGGCAACTCTTTTAGTTAAAACTTTGCTGTGTGCTTCATTCAAAAGTTGCTTTAAATGTTATAGCGAATCTCTGGTGTAGGTTTCCGTGTGAAAAGAACATGTTTGAGACGAAAAATGTCGAATTACGAAAGACTGCTGGACTTGAGAAGACACCAACTTTTCTCGTACATATTCTATTCGGAAAAATAAATGACTAATTGCTTAAAACAGTCAAACCTTAAAATCCACGATCAAATAATGTTACTAAACTTACCCACAGTAACTGAATTATTACGATTAAATAATAAAGTTATTTACGGTCTTATTTCTAATAAAACTCTTCTTGAAATGACCTAACTTGGGCAGGTGTTTATTTTCTGTCTTTCCTTATTCATTAGATGTGTCGTAAGACAAGTGTGTGAGTTCAATGGTATCGAACACACTTTTTTTCTTTGTAAGAAACTCTCTGTACAGTAAAAAAGATTAGCCCTTATAGTTAACAAATTTTAACACTTTTCCTATTCGCTTGCCTTTCCTGATTCTTCATCTATCACGTTAGGATCCGAAGTTTCTTCAAAGTTACCATTATCGACATCATAATGCATGGGGAGAAGGCTATCAAATACAACGTCAAAGAGAGCCTGTAAATGAGAAAGCAAACATTGTTCATGTTTACACATTTTTAAAACAATGTTAGGTTGGGACAAACCACGGAAAGGGGGTCTTCAATATTAAAGTATGTCCACAAGAAAGAACGAATCAAAGCGAATTGAGCAATAATTCAATTGTTTCGTTCAACACAAAAGGACATGCCCATACGCTTTTCAAAGTTCATTATCAATTTGTAAGGTGTCCATTCGTGATTATTGCTGTCCTTGTTTTTGTTTTTTTTTTTTTTGTTTTTTGTCGCCTCCTAATTTTCTCTTTTCTGCCTTTCCCTCTCGCTTTCTCTCTCAGCTTTTTTATGTCCAATACTTCCAGTTCTAAATCTGTATCGCATTTTAAAGAAACCAGTCTCTAAGTTTACCTGCTCCCTCAGCTGGTTTTATTGCAGTGAAGATAACATTAAGATTAGTTCTACTGAAAACAATTTCAAATTAAAGGGGCGTTTCGTGATCCACAACCACGTCCCCCGACTTAACCGCAAAATGTGATTTTTTTTTATATCATCGAAACCGTTAGACATAGGGCGTATAGTAATGCATGGGTGTCTTATCCTACGTACAAGTTCAAGTATCTGTAAGAAGTTTTCAATTTGTATTTGCCGCCCGTAGACGAATAGAAATTACAGCACAGTAGCCTAGGTGACCATGTGATACAAGCCTTTGCTCATAACATCAACACTCACTATCGGGATCAACTGAAATTTTGGGACTAAGCTTTTCTCAAGGATATCTAGAGAACCATAAAACAGAAGGTACTAGAATCAGGAAATGCACCTTTAACACTAAAGATTTCTATAAGGTTTCTATCATGTCCATTGGTACATAAGGGGGCCCCTCTGAAAACCACTTTGCCGTTGGAAATTTTTACCAAATTTGCCAAAAACTCTAGTCATTGATAAGGTACATCAACACGACCACATAACAGGGAAAAAATGAAAATCAGTTACACAAATTCAAAATGGCGGTCCAAAAACCGATTTTTACAACGCGCAGTAAATTCTCCCACCCAAAAATGAAAAATCACTTTTATTTCCCTACGGACCTTTTTCATAAAAATTGCCTCATAATAGTAGGACATAAATACAACAAGTTCAAAAAGTTACTCCAGTACGATTTAAGGGGCAAAACAAATTTTGAATAGCTCCACCAAAATGCTTTTTTTATGCTAATGAGTATAAAACGCAATGGCCCATTTAATTTTTCCACCAAAATATGCGCAACTGATATTTAGGCAATTACATAAAATCTAGGGCAGAATGGGCGAAATCCTGGGTCCACATGGACCCCTTATGCACAAAAGCAATAAAATCTGCGTAACAGTAGGTAAGTATTTCGTTATTGTTGTTGTTTTGTTTTTGTATTTTGTTTTGTTTCTGGGTTTCCTTGACTTACTTCACCTATATCTTCAAGCTCAGCTATTTGTTGCTCAAGAGGTGCATTTTCATCAAGGTTCAAATCTCTGATATCTTTCAAAGCAACCATCATTCTTTCACTCAGCAATTCTTCTGGTGATATGTAACCTACCAAAATTAAAGATTATGTTACATGACACATTTCTATAACTCCAGTGTTTACCCTAATCAATCAATCAATCAATCAACATCTATATTTCCAACTCATCAAACACATACAAAAAAACACAATGGAGAAGGTGGTAAAAAAGGTCGGTAAGGCTCTAAAGAAGGCAATCGCCTTCAAATTTACATAATATTAAATTGCGCTACTTTTCTTAGGAAAATATTAGGAAAAAGAAAAATACCCACTTCGCCAATGCTCCCATACATGTAGGATACCCAGAAAAAACAAACATGATGACGATCAACATCCAAATACTTGCCAAATTAAGGTAACTTGAACAGAGAGCAATGTGACAATAAGCGAACATTCAAATAGGTAAAGAGTGTTCAAGTAAACAAAATGAGATAACTACGAAACCATTCATAAGGGTACCTCGAAATATTATAGGGTTAAATATTTCCTTTCGCAGCAAATTTCAGTTTTGCATAATACCTCCCGTTAACCTTGATATTATACAATATATACTGACATGAGAGGCTCTGGTTAAAACTATGGTCGTACCATGATTTATCGGAGAGTAATAGACAATTCCAGGTGACTGTTGTGAATCTATTCATGACACTGACTGATTATCAATAGTTTCACAAACGATGTCACTGGTAGTGTATTCTTTTTTTCTGGCCCTGTTTATTGCAATGGAATGTCCCACAAAGATTTGGAGTAGGTTTACCATCTCATTTCCTGGGACCTTTAATATTTTTAATGTAAAAGAAGTTAGAATCAGCTGTACACCAGTATATGGAGTACACCAAGGTTGGTTATGCTAACAATATCGCGCCCGTTTGGTGCATAAGGGGGGAGTCCCGATTCAGGCTAATTTTGTCAAACTTTTAGCAATTAAAACGTTATTCAATTACAAAAATGGCCAAGAATATTGTTGCGTTAAACGCGACACGTGTAAAAACTAAATCCTAGGGCCACATACCCCTTATGCACCTAAAGACTGACTCAGAGATTTAAAAAAAAAACTTCTCCGGATCTGGTATTTTATAACAAAATTTTGATTTTCTAAATGAAAACCATCTATTTGAGCTTAAAGTGACAGGAGGAGATTTTTTTGAGGATACGAATTTTCTCAAATTTCACGGAATCGGTTGTAGACCACCTACCGAGAACGTTTCGAAGGCGTATTGAACAAACAAGTACAAAAGAAAACCGCAAACCTTGTTTTGAACTTGCCTGCTATCGTAATCGTCCCCATAGAACACCATGCTTTGACTTTCTGTCGTGCACGACAGAAAGTACTAAATCATCATCTTACTACATAAAGACGGCGTATTCGGCTTATTCATTTCAGGTGTGATCTAATACATTGGTAGGCATTCCAAATATGCAAAAAACTGGGGTTGGACAAAAATTGGGGGCGCTTCTTTCTGGAAATCTCCTCATGTCTCTTAACTATTAGTGATTAGTATGTGGACTAGCATTATGTACATGCAAAACACTGAGGGTGCCATCCTCGGGAAAAGCAGAATTGTGCGGTATAACAATAGGTACCTTTCATGGACTTCAGATGATCATATCACGAATATTTCTCGAGGAAAAAATAAAAGTCAATTCAATGCGTTTCTTTAAATGCTGATAATTAAGTACAATTACGTCAAATTAGCAAAAAATGCGTCACGTTGACGACCAAAGTACAACTGAAAAATGTTGTGAATTTCAGACGTTTATCTCGGTAAAATATGAAATGACAACCAAACTTGCAAATGCACCTTTTGGGCGTTCATGCTCTGTTGTCATGTACTCCTGAAGAGCTGAGATCAACTGTGAATCAAAGAATTCTTTTGAATTTTTGTCGCGTTCATATTTCCGTTATGTTCTGCCAGTTCTTTATTGTTGATAAAAGAAAACATGTAATAGTCACTTACTGTCATTCTCGATCTTCAGTATTCCAGAAACTTCATTAGTTGTAGCAGTCGAGATTTCAAGACTAAGCGAAGTACTTGCTGATACAGCTTCATCGGTTGTAGTTGTGGTTTTACCTAAGTATGTTATAAATAGTGTAATAGGCACCTAAAAATCCCAAACTTTCATTTTAAACAAATGAAATTAAAATACAGAGTATGCAAAATGTTATTTGTAGCAAAATTATCAAGAATTGTGTTGTACTGCGTGTGTGTACGTCTTGTGTGTGTGTGCCACACCATTTACGTGTCGTCTTGGCACACAGCGCCGGCCATTGTTGAATCTCGGCAAACCTTGGCAAATCTTCACTGCGCTAGGGAGTTATCAACCACATCATAATCGGCTGAGCGAGGGAAACTCCACGTACACACAGATAGCGTTGATTCGGATTTTTTGTACATTGCGGTACACTGGATATTGCGCAAAATACTTGGCCTATCGTAACGATTTACGCACCAAAATATTCCTAACTAAATTGTCTAGTTAGCTGACTAGTTTATAATATAGGTTTATTTTTGAAAAAAGACGAAAAAACGTGAAAAATACGATGCATACAAGCATTTTTCTTACCTTATCAGCTGGCTCAATTATCGATTGCCGCTGTCAAGTCATGCCACACCCCAGGCACTCAAAAACTAGTGAGCTAAGGGGTGTTTTTTTTAGGAACCCGTTTCTAACATCAGATCGACCACCTGATTCGTCGATTTTGCGATATCCAGGGTACCGCGAAACCGTTTTTTTTTTTCATTCCTTGTTCAAGCCTTTAACACAGCGTTTGGCCGCTGGGGAGTCCCATGACGTAGCGCATGTAAAAAAAAAAAAAAAAAAAAAAAAAAAAAAAAAAAAAAAAAAAAAAAAAAAAAAAAAAAAAAAAAAAAAAAAAAAAAAAAAAAAAAAAAAAAAAAAAAAAAAAAAAAAAAAAAAAAAAAAAAAAAAAAAAAAAAAAAAAAAAATCGACTCGCTTTCATTTCAAATGAAATAAAATTCAAATTGTTACATTACTTTTTTGTGGTTTCTCATTTCCATTTTTTTTTCGGAATTAATTAAAATATGAAATCAATCTATAATAGGATGATTAGCGTATCAGGAAGCTGTCCGACAAAGGCATTATCCATTGTCTTACTATACGAATATTAAGCAAAACATTTTTTTTTAATATTTGAAGTAGACTCTTTCTTCGATTACAAAGTTCAATCATTCAAACAAAGCAAAAGCAAATGCCAACGAGGCAACCTATTTCTGCACATCAGTAACGAATTTAAGGTAAATGGGTTGTTAAGCGAAATTGAAAGGCAAGAGCGGGAACCAACCCCTCAGGTTTGGGAGACAATATAATTATGGTCATAATACAAAGCACGAGGCAACGATATTCTCTAAATGCAAAAGAGTGAATTCCACTCTTTTAGAGTGACTACAGGGCCCACTCGGAAAAGAGTGAAATTTCACACCTTTAGAAGAATATTTTTGGGTTCAATTTCGCTTGATAATTCACAAAATGATAACATTTTGTTATTTTGTGAATAACCAAAGGTAAAATTTGAAAGTAAAGATATTCTTCAAAAGGTGTGAACTTTCACTCTTTTTAAAGTGATCCCTGAAGTCACTCTAGTGACTTCGCGAGCAGTGCGAGAGCGTCTAAAAATTTGCTGGGCATGCACAAAATGTCAAAACTACGCAAGGCGTTGTCATATGCAGAATGTCAATTCCGAATAATGTTTATGATATAAAGTCGTGTTTTGTCTAAATTAGTAAAGCATTATATGTTTGTAAAGAAGAGCTTCTCATTGTTTACAAAGGTTACATTCGACCAGTGATCGAATATGCTGCGCCTGTTTGGAATGCAGGGCTCACTCAGAAACAGGAAGCACGAGTGGAGAAAATCCAAAAGCGTGCCTGCAGATGCATCCTGGGCAGACAGTATACAACATATACCGATGCACTTGATGTTTTGCAGATTGAGACTCTGAAAGATCGTAGAACTCAAATCTGCATTTCATTTGCTAAGAAAGCAAGTACCTCCGAGAAATTCTCCAATTGGTTTCCTGTTCCTGATAATAGGTCAACAATGAAACTCAGGAAAACATCCAAATTTGGTCATTTCAGATGTAGGACCAAACGGTTCCAGTGTAGTCCTCTACCATATTTAGTTTCATTGCTCAATAACCCAAATTTATAATGCAATATCCTGTGCGAGTTTCCAAAGTTTTATGTGGGTAATTCGGCCGTCCATCAAGGTCCCTGATATTATGGGGTAATGTCATGTGTAAGTGTGTGGATGTTGTTTTGTGTTTATGTGTGTGAGTGTGTGTGAGAATTTATTAGTGTGAGCGGGTGTGTTTGTGTGTATATGAGTGATGTTTTTGTATGTTCTGCATATAAGATGTGTGCGTGTGAGAGACTAATTGTGTGGTGTCAGTGTTAGAGTTAGAGTGGGGATGTGGATGTGAGGGTATGTGGGGTGTTGTTAGTGTTGTAGTATATGTGAGTATGTTTGTGTGTTGTGTTTATGTATTTTTATTTTTTTAAGATTAAATTAGGGTTATTTATTTAAGTGCATATATTTTATGCCAAGAGCTTGTTTATATATATGTATGTAGATTTGAATGTTTTTAATATTGTAAATGTTACCCAATTCAGCTTATTAGCTGCCATGTGACATTATGTTAATAAACCAAGAATAATTGTACAACCTTCAATTGAGTGGTAAAGCCCGCCCAACCAATCATTTTCTACAAATTCAAGTCCCGCCACTGCAGTCCCCGCTGCAGTCACAATGACAAGCACATATACATGCAGTCTGCGCTGTACTGCGCTGTGCCACGGTTGATTGGGGCTCTCCAAAGTGATGAAAATCAGGTAATTTTAGGTATGTTAGGAGTAATAAAATTCACACAAATTAAAGCTGAATGTTACAACATATAAATGTGTTATCCATTTGAACGAATCATGTTCATGTTATCGGCATTGTGCTTATTTGGATCTGCGGGGTGGTTTTTTTTGCGGGGTGACTTTTTGCGGGAAAAAATCACCCCGCAAAAAATCACCCCGCAAAAAAATCACCCCGCAGAAAATCACCCCGCAAAAAATCACCCCGCAAAAAAAATCACCCCGCAAATAATCACCCCGCAAAAAAATCACGCCTCAAAAAATCACGCCGCAAAAAAATCACCACGCAAATAATCACCCCGCACCCCGCAAATTAGTCACCCTGCACCCCGCAAATTAGTCACCCCGCACACCGCACCCCGCAATTTATTGACACTGCTCTCCCTTGCTCACGTCGCTGTGCAGACCATCGTCGAAGTTGAAAATTTCGTAAAAAATGGTACAATTGATCCTGATTTCTTTGGGGAAGAAAAAAAAGAAGACAAGTTGAAATGACATACAAGATTGCACCCTGGTAATACTTTAAAAATTTACTCAAATTCATAAAATGTTTAGTGTCGAGACAAAAGTACTGAACTGCAAAAGTATACTGACTACAAAGGTATATCTATTGACATCTATTTTACATTCTCAAGAACTTACTTTCAACATGGAGTGTAACACACCATTGGTCGCTCGATTGGCTTTTGGAGAAATAAAAAATAACAAGAATAACATACCATGTTAGCTAAAATGGATGTATTTTTAAAGGAGAGAGTGATTCGCACAATCTCGCAGTCTTTTTTTTTTAAATAAAGAAATTACAATTATAAGGGTAATGAATACAGTTACCTGTTAAACCATTGTTACCTGTTAGACATTCTGACCGTAGAAGGTTTTGTCTTTGCATGAGTTTGTTTTATAATGTATGTTTTTCAGTCGCTGTTATTTTAAGTGTTCCATAAAAAGACCGCTATTGATATCAAAAAGGATTCGAATGCAGAAATTTTACTTACAGGAATGCATATGTGTCCGTAACCGTAACACTACAAACATGCTACCCAGAGAAGATTTCTTGACCTTCCTACAATGCTGTATGGGGATGCTGTGGATTTTCTGCAATTCCTCCATGTTATTATTTATTTATTTATTTATTATTTTGTTTTTATTTGGCTTTAATCTTACAGTAATATTTTTGGTACAAAACTTGGGTCGCTTGTACTGAAAGGAATATTAATGAACAGACAACATTGACACCATTCAAACGACAGTTTTAGATCCACCAACCGCCCATGCGTACCCGGTCTTTTCTGAATATGAATGACTTACATAGAATCTATAACAAGAAAAAGAAGTGTAATTTGGTCAAGTGAGGCAATTTAATATGTTACCGAAGAAGATCAGGAAATCTGCTCCCAAAGTAGCATTGTTGCAAGAAAGCAGATACACACACTGGCCAAAAGTATTGCAACATGCAGAAAAACAATTTATATTCAAAAATATTGATTTAAAATTGTACCACGAGTTCTTGACAATACATTACGTAATTTTGTCAAAATTATGATTTTCTAACAAATGTTGTTTCCCAGAATCAAATAGTGGGAAAAATGTTGAATTTGATTGTCATGTTCCCTAATCATGGCGGGTTAAAGGAGTTGGCTAATGATAACTTGTCAATTGTACTCCAGAAGGAATATAAGCACAGGAACGTCAAAAATGGCTGCGAAATAGTTGCCAAATGAACTTTTCGGGTTTATCATGGTCTACTTAAAATGTATAGGGCACAAATCGGAGTGGTTGTATGGACAGGAAAAGAGAAAACGTGAATGAAAGATGGGAGCACGTCCATCACCGTTGGACTCAGGAAATTTAATGCCAAGAAAGAGGTCACATAATAACTTGAAAACAACTTTTTAAAGGAGAACCTGTATGAAGAATAACTTACACAATATACGCTATAAAAACAATAATTGAACACATATGGAGTGGTTTCATGGGAAAACGGAATTGTACTAACCATAAAACGAATTAAAATCATTTTGTCTGACCATGCGCTATTTGAAATTCGCGCTATTGTATATGGGATATGTAGTTGTGTTATGCGATACGGACGGCACAGTAGCGTCATACATCTTCACACATGATGCTTTCATAATGTGTATTCCCTATGGCATGTATGACCTAAACGTGCCGGTCGTATCGCATAATACGTTATACACTAGCGCGATTTTTAAATAGCACATGGTCAGACTAGATGGTTTTAATTCATTGTTAGGGTTATATAATTCCGTTTTTCTATGAAACCACTCGATATGTGGTCAATAATTATTTTATAGTGTATATTATTCAATATTATTCGTTGTACGGGTTCTCCTTTAATCCCCACAGTTGACGTTGTGGCTGTTTGTCATGCAACGTGAACACGTCATTAGACATGATTTACGTACACCACGTGATTTATCTTCCAATTCATTTCGGATGGTCTCCGAATTTTTCGAAGACCACTGTCCTCCATTGACTTTGGTCTCATTTTGGTCCCACACCCCCCCCGATTTTCGTCCGTAATCTTTAGAGTAAACTCTAAACAAACCCGTCAATTCATTAAGCGCTATTTAAAGCCATTTCGTTTGTTTTCCGTGTGCGTAGTCCTTTTGGGAGTGCAATCGTCAAGTTATCGTTCGCAGTTTTCTTTAATCCGCCATATTTAGGGAACAAATGAATCAAAGCAACGTTTTTCGCCCTCCTGAATTCTAGGGAATAACATCTGTATGAGAAACACACTTTGACATTAAATACACAATACGTGGTCAAGAATCCATGGTATAATTTTGAAAATCGATTTGTGTTGAATGAATTTCGTTTTCTTCTTCCAGTTCAATACTTTTGCCGTGTGTGTATATAGTACTTAAATCATTTACCAAGTTATAGATGAGAGGCAAAACGTTACGTATCTTTATAATTCACCGTCTCGCATGTTTTGCCGAACACAAAGAACCCTAGACGTCACCCAAACAATAGAAAGCAATGGCTCCTCCGCTTCTTCCACATACTGTTTGTGCCGCTTTGCATATACACTAATCGGTAGTGATACGAATTTAATGTATGTGTTAGAGTGGGCCAGGTGGTAATAATAGTGTACTGGATTCATTGTGCTCCGATACTCTTTTTTCTCTATAATGCAATGCGCGCTTCAGGTGAAAAGATGTATTCATTGAGGCGTTTATTTAAATCAAGACGACTGATATGGTCATTTTCATTCTTTGTTGGCCATGGGTAAGGACGAAAATTTAACACACCCAATAGCACCCCACATCCAACAACTGATATTTTGGCGATTGTTTTGTAATCGAATTGGAATTATGGTGTGTAATACAACAAGCACCAATGATAATTATTTTTTTTGTTTTCCGAAATAATACAAAAAAACAAAAACCCTGTCATTTACTCATTTTTAATATGACAATACTTGGATGAATATAGATGGACTTGATTCATTCCGTGTTACAGTGGCTGTCATAGTTCTCGCGATTTTTTCAATGTGGATTGGGTACACCTCATAGTCGTCACATCCCCTTTATTTCGATTTTCCCAATCTTTTCTGACATAACTCGCCCTCCGCCACAATGTCATTAAAGCAATATTAGCACATTTTGTTGAAGACGCCCCAATTTTTCAAACAATATTGACATTTTTTCCACGGTTGCACTTGGTAACGTGCTATAAACCAATACCTGTGAATGGTTAAGCTCGAAAATGTCTGTGTCCTCACAAACGAATGAATTTGTAATTAGAATAATTATTAATCGGGACTCCGGTAATATTCCACGGCTTGCTGGAAACGGCCTTCCAATGTGAATAGCCGGAAATAGCGCGATGTACGTGTCTACGGCTCCATCCATTAGTTGTTTTAATGGGTTCAGGCAAATCAAGTTTAGATGTGATTTTTCTCAGGGTGGCACTATGTATCATCATGGGACGGACATAAACGTAGCAGTTCCAGCTCTGCCGTTAGTCCAATCTGGGATCCAAATTCTTAATTACAAAATCGCTTATTTTATTATAAATAACGCATTTTTTTTAGCATTCTCTTCGCAGGTATATTTCCATAAGAACATCACCACGCTAAAGTTGCCAAATATCAATTTTGAAATTGGGGCGCTCTCAAAAATGTCCTTAATTGCTTTAATCCTAAGGATCCGGGAGTATCCTGGATGTACTCTTCACCTTCAGACCCGATCGTATTTGTAATAGAGCAGGAGCATAAATACCATAAGAGCCTGATTTAAGGATTCGTTTACAACACCCCCCCCCCCCCCACTAACAGAAAAGTTTTATCACATTTGGTATTAGTATGGACCCTCTACATCCAATGCTAGGGTGTTAGTAACTCTCACTTTTGGTACATTTTTTCCAATAGGGGCATTTTAAGTTTACAACATGGTTCCAAACTTCTAAAATTACCACATCATGTTGAAATGTTAAAATGCCATATTGTCCATATAACATAAGGATTCCACAAATGTATAGTTTTGTACCGACCTAAACGAACATGGGTTTTTGAGTTATAGGGTAAATAGTGATAGGATTTATGTATATTTGCCATTTTTTTGCTAAGGATGGCTTTTTTGTATCTTGGGATAGATGTAACATCCAGGTATCGAAAGTATTGGTCCCATTTTTTCTGCAAAGGCGGTGGATTTGGGCCGCCATCTTGGATTCAAAATGGTCGCGCCCTTTCTCAAAGGATTTTGACGTATATCTATGGTTCTGGGCAACATTGGAAGTCAAATTTGGTGGGCCAAACCTATGTTTTCGATTACTTGGGTAGTTCAGTAATATGATGAATTAACTATATCCAGATGTGCTTTTGTACCCCCACCCCTCGCGTCCATAAGGGGGGGGGGGCGATGTTATCGCCATTGCCATACCTCATTCACCTTTGAGATTTTCTTAATAGGGGGTTGTATCTTGTCGAATCTTTTTTGGTGTCAATTTGGATATAATAAACATCCAGGTATAAGAAAGGTCGGTCGCATTTTTTTCTGAAAAGTTTTTGGCACCATCTTGGATTTTCAAATGGTCTGCCATTTCTAAAGGAATTTTTGCCATAACTTGTTCTGAGCAACATTGGAGGTCAAATTTGGTGACCAAACCGATGTTTTTAATACCAGGGAGTTCAAAAATCTGATAATCAACCTACATCCTCTCGAAAAAATTGTGGTCACTTTGACTGATTTAGGGAAAAGATGAACCCCTCCCCTCTCCCCCAATTCAAAGTTGATTCGCGAGTCGTTGTTGTCAACAGCTTCCTCAGGCCCACCACATTGATTGATGGGAGGGGGAAGATTGGTACAAGGACGACCTCTGCTCTCTCAAGAACTATAGGACTTCCCCCACATTCGATCTCATTTGTGAACATGGCACATGATTTCCAATATATTGCAATAAGTGTTCCACATATATTTTTCGATGATTGTAGTCTTACCAAGCTGTCCTTTTCACATTTCTCACCCAGTGTGTTGGTTGTTGTTGGTTGGTGGTGGGGGGGGGGGGGGGGGATTTTTTGTTACCGTTACGGACGGGTACGGCCGCTTCCCCGCCCCAGTCCCCCTTTGCGCTTTTTCTATAAGGATCATATTTGGTGTGTGGTAGAAAAAATACCTATGTATAGCTGTTGGTCCCCTCTATATACAAACATCCTACATGTCTATAATGACGTCATAAGTGTGCCCAGAAAAAAAGGGAATATGGGAACTTTCGCACGCTTAAATGCTAAACATGCGATTTCGCCGGGTTTTTGGCTAAAAACGTTAAATAAAAACAATTATGGTTTATCCAATAATAAGGACGTCACTGTCCCAATGTATAATACGTGCACACCTGCAGGGATTGTGCTTTTAAAAATAGACCGCACCCAATCAGTATGATAAGGCTATTGCATACTGTAGCTGCATGGGCATAATTCTTCATTACCTTCAACATGTAAGTAAACCAGGTGCCAACCTGTGTTTGTAAACATTGATTGTCATACCTCGTGAATAAAAAAAATATGTGAAGGTTTGAGATAAAGTCATCTTAAAAGGCAGTCATGATTGTTTGCCATCCTGATTGGTAAGCTTGTTAACACACCTGAAATGTTAGATACGAGTTCCTACTGGTTTAGAGCCCAGATTTTGCCGCTAATCAACATACTGATGAGTTAGGGTCAATTGAATGATTTCATTGCATAATTGGGTTTTAGGGTGGGCCATAATGCTTTGATGGTAATGTTGTGATCAAACACGTCAATAACCCCGTCCAGTAGATTCCTCGTGCTTTAACACCTGGATCTAGAGTGCCTAAAATTATGGCCATTTGAATGAATTTCAGAGTGATAGCGGCCATAATGGATTTCATAAATGCCACTGCACGAAATGTTGCACACCCTCCGGAAATTATTAGCTTAGAACATCATCATTACAAAATGATCGATAGAAAAAGTCTGACTTCTCCATTCCAGCCCTTTGCCACAATTCCGCCTGACTATCTGGTATCAAGGCCTAAGGATTTGGATATTGGTTGGATGGAGAACATGTCTTGAGCCCAAAGATGTGGCTTTGTAGTTTTGAGCGCCAGGCTCCTTTTGTATTTAGGTGGCAACTTATCAGCACATTGGTTTTGCAAAAGTTTCTGAAATTTCTTCCATCTGGGTGTAACAGCATGATTTCCAGCAGATATTTTGGTGCTGATAAGCTAATAAAAGAATTCTTTCCACAGCTTAATTTTCTTGTACTGATGGTGTGTTCATTATTTCCAGCCGGTAAGAGCTGAAACGAGCATCTCTGACTTTCATCATAACTTTAATATCACCCTCTTGCCAACACCAACTAAATTTACGTCCTTCTTCTTGCGTAGAGGTAGCAGCTACATATGTTGAAGCTGGCGAGCTAGCAAAACCGTCCAGCCCAGAGTCCAGATCGCGTCAACAGAAAGGTCGCAAGAGCGTAGTCCCCCGTACGCCGATCCTGTGTGACAACCGTCATGCGCAGGCGCCCTATCTGTGCCACATCCAACAGAGCCTTCTTCACCCAGCCTACGCATGCAATCCCCCCCTTCCAAGTACCGCATGCGCAATGCCCGAATGGCAGAAATCCAGATGGAGTGGGACAATGGCAGCCAGCAATGGTTTCCCATGGTCTCGCCGAGCACCGTGTCCAGCCTCCCTGCGCGAGAGCTATGGCAACCATGCTTGGCGGCATATTCAGGCAGCGCTGTAACCAAAGCTAGGTCGGTGGTGTGTAGAGTGGAAGGGCTAGCACCCCATGATGATCCAGCCAGGCGTGCCCAGGAGGTTAGGCCTTCGCAACATACTGACCGAGGTGCTTGGCCGACAGTAAGCTCCGACCATGCAAGCCTCACTCCGTCCCAGACAAGCTAGTGCCGGACCTTATGTGCAGAGGCGCTCCACTTGTTGATCCGAAGCAGACGATAAGCCCTGTCCAATTGAAGAAGGCAAGACCCGTCGGCCGCACCATACCGTCCCATACACCGCTTGATTGCAAATCGCCGACACATAAACAATTTGAACAGCATGGACCAGCACTGATCCTGTTGTATCTGTTCCTCAAACGACGCAGCCGACTGCCCGACCGGCGGTCATGATTTCGGCCGTGGCCCTGAGCGCTGTCCATCAGTTGTGGGGCTCACGGATGACTGTGATGTCTGTCCAAATTATCGCATGGAAGTCAGGCAATGCCGAATCATCTCTTGACGCAATTATTCATGGGTTTGAACTTCACACTGCTGCGGTTGAATTGTTTCCTTTCTCCGTCTTGCCAGGGAATTTTGCTCTAGTCCGTACTGGAGTGGAAAAATTCTTTCAACACAGTCTTCATATTGTGGATTGGGTATCTGATTCATGAGATCTCTTGTCATAGTTCTCAAAGATTACTCTTCCACTAATGAAATTGTCTAACTCGGCATAAATATGCCTTTAGCCATTGCTTCGTTTGAGGCTTTGCGCGTCTTAAACTGCTGGCACATTAACAACAGAAACCTCTTTGCATGTTGTCATATGGAGAAGCTTTTTGGTTGGCTGCACCATCATCTAGTACTGCTCCTTTAGCTCCAGTGCACGGATAAGTTAATCTTTGCTGGTGCAAAGGCAATATTTGGAATAATTTTTAGTTTGTTGTGGCCACCAGACCCTATGTGAAATCGGTAGCTTCACAACGCATGTTTGAAGAATGTTGGCAGAATACTGAATTCATCCCCAATATTTTTACTATTTGCTTTTATATTTGGCTTCATTAGAATGAAATTCATATCCTGGAGACTAAGGTGCAGGAGCTAGTACTAGAAGATGCGCCAACCAGCCATTTTCTCCATAATATCACTGTAAGAGTTTTCTTGTTTGGTAAGCATGCAGTAGTGTAAGCACTAATATATGCCGGCAAGTTTACGAACGTGTCAAGAAGACAAAGGATGCCTTACTCTGTCCTTCCATACAACTAATCACGCTAAGCAAGAAACCAGTTGTCCCTGATACAACGCGTGTTGAGATGTCCAAATAAACTCCATGTAATAACCAAACCTAACCACAGTTGTGAGCACCATGAGGCCGACACTTGGCTGAAAATGACTTATGCTCCTAGAAAGAGTTGAAAAAGACCCCAGTAACAAAGTTGACTTTTTCATGACACTGACTGGTCCTGCTTCACCCAGATGGAAGAAATTTAATATTTTTGAGAGCATATCAACCTCTATGGAGGGCAAAAAAGCAACCATTTTTTAATATGTTTACGGGGCAATCTTCTTTGCAATACGTGTTTGTTATGGATTTAGGCTTCCCATCCTTAAGTAAAAATAAGGACCCATCTCCTTTTCCGGGGTAAGCATGAAATATTTTTTTTATGCTGAGGATATATAATTCTAAACTAGATTTTTTAGGAAAACATATTTGTTTTCATCAACATGTTTAGCTATAACCTGCAAAAATCTCCCACACTTGCTAGCATTTTGGCTATAACCAAAATGTTTCCCAGTGCCGGGCATTTTTAGAGCACACTATGATCATGATACGTCACAGTGGAATGTCGTATTTTAAATTTTCTGATAGAGGAGACCACAAGCTATATATGTATAAAATAACCAAACACCCCAATCATAGACCCTTATAAAAAATCTCAGAGGGACTGGGTAGGGGCAAGTGTAAAAATGATTGACCTCAAACCCCCCCCCCCCCCCCCACCCACCACCACGACCACCATGGGTGATGGGTCTTCCAAACACAGATTTGGTCAAAAACCGTGGGCCAATAGGATCATTATCATATTTTTTTGAACTCCCCCTACTGAAAACATAGGTTTGGCCACCAATTGACTTCCAACGTTGTTCAGAACCAAAAGTTTACAGAGCAAAATTCTTGGAATAGCCGGGCCATTTTAAATCCACATGGCGTCCAAACGCTTTAGAGAAAAATACGACCATCTTTGCTGATACCTGGTGTCTAACTATTATTCAATGACAACAAAAAAAAAGCATCCAAATCATACGTCCCTTATTGTAGAAACTCTCTAAGGGGGACTGGTGTAGAGGCAGCGGCTTAAAAACGATCGCCCCCCCCCCCCAGCACAGAGCTTTTTTAGACTAGGTTAATTATTATATTTTTTGAACTCCCAGGTAGTGAAAACAGGTTTTTGGCCCCCAAAACACAATTTGAACTTCCAATATTTTGCTCTAACCCAAGTTATAGGAGAAAATCCTTTGGAAATGGCGGCCATTTTGAAAGCCAAGATGGCGCCAAACGCTTATCAGAAAAATGCGACCAATACTTTTCTGATACCTTGATGTGTTACTCTATCCATGGCACAAAAAAAAAGCCATCCTTAGCAAATAAAATGCACAAGCTTGAAATCGTTACATAACATCCACACTAAAACATCACTAAAATGCTAAAAAGGTCAATCTCAATTTGTATCAGGGGTCAACATTAAAAGTTAATCTTGATATATTTTAAATACTTGCAATTATTGCCTGAGGAAAAAAGGACTCCCAAAAAGTAAGTTTTTGATTATATAAATATTTACTTACGGAGATAAGGGTCAAAAAAGGTCAACGCCAATTGGGGATTTATAATTATTGTTGGCCCTATACCTAGTTGTGTCGCAAACATGATAACTGTACATTGCAGATGTACAAACTATTACTTGTTTGTGTACACATTAAAGCTATATGTCAAAATAAAGGGATAGTTTTGTAGCATCTGCAATGCATAGTACCATTTTATGCGACAAAATATGCCATAGGGCAACACAATCCAATTGGCTGCGAACTTCTTTGACCCGATTTCGGTAAGTAAACATTTTAACATACTCAAAACTATACTCTTTGGGAGTCGCTCTTTCCCAAGCAATAATTACAATATTTAAATGTAATAGATTTCACTTTTAATGTTGACCCGTACCAATGAAATTGACTTTTTATACCATTTTAAAAGCCATTTTACCCCATAACTCTAACCAATGATCATAGATGGACAAACTATACATTTTTGGAATTCCTATGACTAGATTTAAAATATGTTTCCAGTCCTTTGTTCGCGGTTGTAAAAATGAACCTAGCCATGTAAAGTAGTAACATGTTATGTTCTGATCAGATCAAAATTGCCAAACCTTTTAATCAAACATTTGCCAGTTATTTCACAAAGCCATCGACTCCAATAGTGGTTTTTAAACTTACTCCTTTTGAAATTCATGGCCTTAGTGTGAATTAGCTCATCATTGTGTTATATCTAAATCTGCCACTATAGGTAAAGTCAAAATTTTAATTACCATATGTCGGTAGCCGAGAAGCAAAATATGTTGGGTCCTCGTTGTGATGCTTCTGGCGTCCACTGTACAGTGACTGATTTCTCGTTGTTTCCTTTATTTATTAGGCTAGACTTGGTCATACCCTTTGGTGATACCGTGTTTATGCTCGTAATCCTAAAGATTTTAAAAATATTAAAGTAAATTAAAAAATAAAGCAAAAAACCCTACCCAATGACAGAAACAAAACCAAAACAACATTAATTGCAGTAATAATTACTCACGGCTTGGATGCTGCAATAGCTCTTGCCCGAATTTCGGCAATAAATGAAACATTAGCTGGCAGTATTTGATGAGAATTATCGACTGGTGAAGGTGCTATGAGTGTGGGTTTATCTTGCTTGCAATTTGCTTGCAACTGTTTGACTTCAATTAAGAATTGCAGTGGAACACTGCTGAGAGGGGTTTCTGATGAAGAGGTCAGAAAATCCTCTATCACAAGGGTGATGCCCCATATTCCATCACTAGATGGCTTGAACGTCATTGTGCAATTGACCTGTAAAAACAGTAATCCAATTTTAAACGAAAGATCTTTTTGAATATTCGAAAATTTAAGAGTATTTGGAGGTTGTGTTTTTAAAAACTTGACGCAACCTACAGAATTTATAGCCAGCAAACTTGAATGTGGTTGGTTAATACTGACATCCACTTCAGTAGCCCATCTACACCGCACAAAGTCACCGTCTTCATCAGCAGCTGTAAAGAATAAGCCAGTCGTTTAAAATGTGCATGCAAGTCCATCAAAAGTAGTATTAAATTTAACATAAATTTAACATAATTTTGCGAATTTGATTTGCTCATTTATTTGAGTAAAGATGTTTTAAATGAGTACCGGGTAACCACATGAATTTTAAAGTTTTAACTTCAAATTTCTTTTAATTCGTTTAAAATCGAATTGATGATTTGCAGCAATACAGATAAGTTAAAATTAAACCCAATTCAAAAGGGGGATATTTCATGTGGAGATAGATTGCAGTATCATTACAAAACCTTCTTTCTTGTCTATCACAAGTGAAACAATGATTTTAAGAACTGGTTAGGGCCCGCTATTGGTATCCTGGTATTCAGTACTACCTGTCCCATGGCAGAGTTCTCGGTACCTAATCCGTCACTCCCATCTGGATTACGGTATAAGGAAATCCGATAAAGAGGGTAGCTGGTTACTCTGGTAGAACTAAAAATAAAATGTACCTAAAAGGGCGTCGGCTCTGGATAGCTAATGACGGTCATTGGGCAGTGTTTCTATCACCTTGCATGGTGCGTGTGGTTGCCGAAAGACTAGGCTCACCACCGAAAACTGCGAAGTAGTGTCAAGAGGGCATTTAAAGCTGTGGACTTACTTACTTACTTACTTACTTACTTACTTACTTACTTACTTACTTACTTACTTACTTACTTACTTACTTACTTACTTACTTACTTACTTACTTACTTACTTACTTACTTACTTACTTACTTACTTGTTTGCTTGCTTACTTAAGTTAGCCATTTCTTACATATGTGGCACTGAGTAAAATGTAATGGTTGGCAATGGATGCCGTAAGTGTTTTGTTATAACTCCAAAGTCTCATAATCTGAAATCGCTCAGGGTTATTTTTTTTCAAAAACTTGAAATCACGTTTTGTGTCATTTTAAAAGACTGCAATTAAAGCCAATAAAGCGGCCACGATATTCATTGTATCACAATATTTTAGCCAATTTTTGGAACAATCAATAGAGATGTAGTTGTTGTTATTGTTGTTGTTGTTGCAGGGTATGTTAGGATAGCTATACTTGCTACGGCGACAAATTTAAAATTTGATAGACTCACTTGGTATAACAATAGTGTTTGTGCTACTGCTTGCAACTGTTACTATAGGGGCCATGCTTGTAGTAGGTGAAGTGTTGATTTTGCCGTCTGGCCTTGCCGTTAAATCTACAGATGCTCTCAGATCCCAATTTCCTCCTCCTCCTTTATCCAATGATATCCAACAACAGCCATAGAACCTGTGTCAGAAACGTGTAGAGCACGAGTTCTTCGTATTGTGCTTTGTGTAAACGGTTGAAAATGAGACTAATTCCACAAAAAAATATTTTGTCCATTTACCAACAATTAGTCTCATCAGATTTGATGTTTGCTTTTAAATGTTTTCTAAAAAAAAAACAGTGGGGGCAGACTTCTTTTTTCTGGGCGGCAAACAGGGTAAAATAAAATTTGGAGGGGGAGTGAAATTTTGGCGAAAAACATCGACAATTTTTAGATTTGTAACCAATTTTGATTAAAAATTCCTGATTTTTGTCACAATTATGTGATTTTTAGCCTACAACGCCTATTTTTGCCCCAAATTTGTCAACATGTCCCACATAAACGTGGTTGAACTTGGTTTTTTTGTACGCCATAAAAAAATATTGCAGATCGAATTTTCCACATTAAAAATGGAGCACAAACCGGCCCTTCTGCTGTTATGTTTTATATTAACGTTTAGGTCGCGGGTTGAATATTTTTTACTAAAGATAGGTGTAGTATATGAAAATTATTTTTTGGGCTCAAAAAAATTGCAGCAGAACGAGAAACCATTTTTTTTGTTATGATACTTCTAAATTGTCACAAAATATGTGTCAAAAGTCTAGAAAAACCAACAATGGGGACATGTAAAAATAGGGGGGGGGGATTTTGTAGAGTGGTCAAAATTAAAAGAGATCTAATTGTTTTGAAACCAACACTAACTTATTCATCTGCTAATGAGGATTTTAAAAAAGGCGTAGTTTGCCATATCTACGGTCAAATTTTTCAGGATTATAGGCTCATAACGGTTCAAGATCATCCTGGGGTAATCCTTTCAGAGTGCTTCGATTTTGACAAAACTAGTCTCAAATTGTTTGTCTGGTCATATCCTAGAACATAAAGTGCATATTGGCCCTACATTTGTCATTTTAGTATGTAAATTGGATGATAAGCATTAATGATCCAATGGGATATGTAGACCATTGTTACATTTTGACCTCTAATTACATGACCAAATGGTGAAATGGGTGCAAGTATTATATTCCCTGATCCTTTGGGACTATATGCAGATTTGGGGATCATTTTGAAAAGAATTGGTGCATTTTGAAGATTTTTCCGCAGGATGACCTTGAACCTTTATTGCCGTTCAATTTCAGTACAATTATATCTGATTTATATTGCTCCCCTGTAAAAACCTCACCCCACCCCCCAATACATGTTCTTCGCTACTTAAACTTCTACACTTTTGATATGTTATTATCTCATCATTTCTAAGTATAACCAAAATTGTTTCTGTTGGAATTATTTTGAGGTCACACCATTATTTTATTTAATTTTCTTGTACTAATGGCTTATCGCTACATCGGCTTGCATGGTCTAGTAAGGACCTAAGTAAGTAAAAGGGACATGCAAAGTAAAAACTAGTGGTTCGAGTCCTCCTGTAGCTTTTCTTTCCGCAATTTTTAAAATTAAGTAAGAAAGACATCTTTACGCGTATCTTATCAGATTATATGATTGCTTACATAAAGGTGTTTTTCTTATACAAATTACAGTCATGGTCACAAGTTAGGAATATACCTCTGGAAGCTGGTTACAAAATATACTTAATAGGTGCACATTGCGGCAATTATGCATTACAGCACCCCTTACCCTCAAACCCTAGGAGAAGACAAGAACATAAAGTCAACAAAATATCTGTTTTAAGGCCAATTCCAATTAGGTAACGTTGGGTTAAGGTCATGTTAACACATTGACGATTAACAGTTAAAAAGAATATGAAATATCTGTTTGTTGCTAAAACGATCATAACATGCCTTTGAAACACGCCAGAGATGAGTTATGCCACAACGTACAAAATGTCAATAACAATGAAAAATGTCCCCACTGACAAAATATTAATTCAATTAGTTAAGCGGTGTTCTTTATGGCAAAACAAGACCGATAATGTCTCGGAAGCTGCGAATGAATGAATAGCATGTGATGACTTGAGGTGGGTGAGGGTTGAGTTCAAAATTGGTCTGAGCATGAAAGAAAAGCAATAAAAATTAGATCTGGAGACAGATCTGAACACAGTCAAGGTGACCTTTGACCCTAATTTACCTTTTTATCTCGAAAATATTTTAGACATATTAGAATGGCATAAGGATCATTTCAAATGTCAGTTCAATCGGAGCATTTTGAAAATTTGACCTTTGACCTCTTAATGACCTTCGATCTCAAAAATATTTTCAGCATGTTTAGAATGTCATAAGGATCATTTCAGTCAAATTTCAGCTCAGTCAGAGCATTTTGAAAACTTGACCTTTGACCTCTTAATGACCTTTGACCTCGAAAATATTTTCAACTTGTTAAGAATCTCATAATAACTATTTCAGTCAAATTTCAGCTGCATCTAGTTATATTTTATACACAGTAAAGGAGTTTGACCTTAGTGACCCCAGATGACCTTTGATCAAAACTTCATTAAGTAACTTTTGTAGGGGATGTCAAACTACACCACATACATGAGTCACGTGATCATACTATGTAATCTGTAGAAGTAGTGATTTGAAGGGTAACGTAATTTGATGTATATTGACCTATGACCCCTTAATCATGCGACATATGACAAAGTCATAATTGACTCTTTTGTAGTGTTGATCAAGTCCTACAACATGACAGTATTAGTTTTGAGATTTGAGCTAATTCTAGATTTTTGCATTGCTGACTGCTGTGACCCTATCGTGACCTTTGACAACAATCTGGTCATGTCAAAGTTTGTGTGTATGTACTTGTCGTTGTCACCAATTTTGGTCAATATGGAATGTTCCATGTGTGAGATATTAGCATGATGACAGAAAGAAGAAGAACTAGATCTGGAGACAGATCTGAACACAATCGAGATAGTGACCTTTGACCCTAAGTGACCTTTAAGCTCAAAAATATTAATTTTAGACATATTTAGAATGGCATAAGGATAATTTCAAATGTCAGTTCAATCGGAGCATTTTGAAAATTTGACCTTTGCCATCTTAATGACCTTTGACCTCAAATATTTTCAACATGTTTAGAATGTCATAAGGATCATTTCAGTCAAATTTCAGCTGCGTCTGGTTATATTTTATACACAGTAAAGGAGTTTGACCTTAGTGACCCCAAGATGACCTTTGATCACAATTTCATTAAGTAAACCTTGTAGGGGATGTCAAACTCTACCACATGCATGAGGCATGTGGTCATACTATGTAATCTGTAGAAGGAGTAGTTATTTGAAGTGTAACGTAATTTGATGTATTTTGACCTATGAACCCTAAATAATGCGTCATATGACAAAGTCATAATTGACTTTTTTGTAGTGTTGATCAAGTCCTACACTTCTACACTTTTGATATGTTATTCTTTCATCATTTCTAAGTATAACCAAAATTGTTTCTGTTGCAATTATTTTGAGGTCACACCATTATTTTATTTAATTTTATCGTACTAATGGCTTATTGCTACATCGGCTTGCATGGTCTAGTAAGGACGTAAGTAAGTAAAAAGGACATGCAAAATAAAAACTAGTGGTTCGAGGCCTCCTGTAGCTTTTCTTTCCGCAATTTTAAAATTAAGTAAGAACGACATCTCTACGCGTATCTTATCAGATTTTATGATTGCTTACATAAAGGTGTATTTCTTGTACAAATTACAGTCACGGTCACAAGTATGGAATAGACCTCTTGAAGCTGGTTACAAATATTAAAAATGTCTATTTACCGATGAACGTTTTGATATCTTATATAGGTGTTAGTCTTAATAGGTGCACATTGCGGCAATTATGCATTACAGCACCCCTTACCCTCAAACCCTAGGAGAAGACAAGAACAGAAATTCAACAAAATATTTGTTTTAAGGCCAATTCCAATTAGGTAACGTTGGGTTAAGGTCATGTTAACATTGACGATTAACAGTTAAAAAGAATATGAAATATCTGTTTGTTGCTAAAACGATCATAACATGATTTTGAAACACACCAGAGATGAGTTATGCCACAACGTACAAAATGTCAATAACAATGAAAAATTTCCCCACTGACAAAATATTAATTCAGTTAGTTAAGCGGAGTTCTTTATGGCAAAAAACATAAACGTGTCATTATTTTTTGCAATCACACCGCCAAGGACCACGAAATATTACCTATACGTACCCGTATTTTGTACAGGGTGGGTGTTGTGCCGAATTTACCCAGGCGCCGAAACACAGGGGTGCCGAATTTCCCTCCTTTCGGCAGTGCCGAAGTACCGGGAAATTCGACAGAGGAGAAGGGAAGTGGAAAAGAACGTGCTGTTGATGTGTTGTGCATGTGTTTAGCAATATAAGTGATTTTTTGGACCAGAATATAATAAAAATATTTTTGGAACAGGCATTATGTAAATGATTAGCAGTGAATACAATCTTATTCGAACCCACAAAAAGTATTTTATTTCATATAAAAAGACTAGTATGTAGAGATGGAAACTATTTAAAGTGTGACAATTATTTCTGTTGCTCTACCCATTAAATTTGCGTTCACTTTATGCGTTTGACTTTTACCTTTTAACTTTCAAACCGAGGATTTATCGTCGCTGATGTTTGGAGACAATATAAGGACACCTCTTGAAATCGCATATTTTACAAATCTGATTATTAAGGATTTCGTTTAAATGGGGATAAAATTGCAATGAAAAGATAAATAGAAATAATTTTCGCAATTAATAGTAGTTTAAGAGAATACCAGCCGTGAAGAAACTGACATTCCCTCATAACAGAGCACCCTAGCTTCCATAGAGATACACTGAACAAAGTGACACTCCCAGAGGAGACTAAGAACCAATTGATGTATGCAGTGTTAAACATATACAGCCAGATGGGCCCTAGGATTCTTCCGTACAGATAGAAATATGTAATTCATTACACTGGTAATAATACTTTTCAGAGGGCTGCAGATACGTTAATGAGCTTTATACTACTACTTTTTGCGTCAACCGCTGGAAAACGTCATTACAAATATCGATGTTTACATAGATCTAGCCCGTTCAAACAATGAAATTAGAACTCTGCAAAGTATATTTTGAAACAGTACTGGCAAGATGTTTATAGTCCGAGGACCAATCGTCAGCACGCTGAATCATTGCAGAAGGTTATCGCGTCAATTGAAGTCAGTACTACCCATGCGACACAACTGGCCTCCCCCTATGAGTTGCTCGTGCAATGGGTACAGTCCGGATCACAATGCACTCTTGATCGGCGCCAGGAAAATCGCCACCTAACTGCGATCTTTTAATATCAATGTAAAAATGACTTTATTATATGAAATTCTATAGATAAGAGATATATAGAGGAAAGAGATATATATATAGATATATAATATATATATATATTATATTACTAGATTGATCCATAGGGCGAAAATTTAAGAAGTTCATTAGTCTATATTGAGCCTTTCTTATTATGCTATTAATTTATATTCATGGTTTTGTTAGCAATGAGATTATTCTCATTGGCCATAATTACTTTTTGCTTGTGACGGAAGGAATCCAAACAAAGGATAACGTAAGGCGAAAAAAATTCGCCCTAACGTCAAACTCTATGTTTATGAAAGAGAATTTCGCCCTAGCGTAAGAGATATTGATAATAGGGATATATATAGCGAGAGAGAAGAGGGTAGAGAGAGAGAGAGAGAGAGGAGAGAGAGAGAGTCGAGGGTGGCGCTATGCGGTAAGGGTAAAGGAAGGTCATAGGTGCTAACAGGGTACGCACATAACCAGATTTAACGTATATTAAGTCGGTATATTAAATTGGCGCCGTAAACAGTCTATTAACGAAGTCAAGGTTGGCGTATGTGGTAAGTTAATATAGAGTCAAGGTGCTAAAGGGTACGCAACATAACCGCATTTAAGTATATAAAATGCCGTTAAGCTATAAAGAAGAAAACTAGTCAATTGGAAAGAAGGAAAGATAAGGAGAAGAAGAAAGTCTCAAAAGAGCACTCGCAGGGAATCGAACCGGTCTCTGAGGGGGGGGGGGGGGTCATGTCCCATTGGAGTTCAACGTATGTTGGTCTTCTTCTATCGTGTTCCATATTACCATGTTTGGTTCCCAATGACAAGACAGAGATGGGTACAAAGTTGGATGCTTCACTGAATTCCGCAGCGTCCTTGTTTGGCTTGTGCTCCAGCAGTGGGGAAGACCCAAGAGGTGTTCAATTGTCTGTGGTGCTGTTCCACAAACACAGGAGTATACGGATAGCTTCCAGATAGCCTCATTTCTGCAAGGAAACCTAGATCGGCCAGTTTCTGTTTCTCAATCTATTGAGGGTATCGACATTCAGCCATGGAGGAGTACAGTCCAGGTTGGAGATCTCACCAGGATCAATACCGATAGGTGTTAATTGGTTGATGGCACGTCTTTCTTCAACAGGGGACTTCTTAACCTCCTTAGAAACTGTTTCAAGAGGTTGGACTTTGATTAAGAAACTCTCTCGGATTTAAGGCGATTGCAGCGGTATGTCACAGGACATAGGGTGCTCAATTGGATACTGGGAGCTACGCTCTGCATGCTCGAATACGACGGATGTCTGGTGGAGCAAGTCAGCTAGGATTTACAAGTTTTCCGTTGGTGTTGGACGGAGGCATCTTGCGATAAGCCGGCAGGAGGCATTTAACGCTTGGATCACGCATTTTGGCATGGGTTGATCTTTCCCATACAGGGCAGCATACTCTGCACATGGAGTAGCACAGGGCAAGGTGCCGTCGATTTAGGGTATGTGTGCGAGCACCCAATCTTGACAGTGAGTCTGTTCAAGATGTTATTGCGTGAACATACTTTACTCTTCGTCTTCTCGAGGTGGGTTTCTAAGAGACGTGCAGTCCAAGGTACTCTAGGATAGAACAGGGTTATCACAGTGCTCCAGGGAGTTCCAGACCAGGTAAAACTTTTAGCTGACGTTTGCTTTCACGGTTGCGTAGATGGAAAGAACACACATGTGTCTTAGATGGATTTGCACGTAGGTGGTTTTCCTCTTAATAAGGAGTTCAAAGTATCTGGGCCCCCGGTCAAGTATCTTAACCTCTGTAAATTCCACGTAGGGCCTGGGGATTCCAATATGAATTATGCTGATAAGACCTTTGAAGAAGAAAACGACAACTGGGCGACCGACAATGCTCTAAAAATCTGGTTTAAGGAACGTTCCGTCTCCCCAATGTAGAATTCAGAACAAGGTCCCCGGTTGCGTTGACCTGCACGGGTTAAGATAAACAGGGCCGGATACGTCATTGTTTTCCGTTTTGTCTGACCGAGAGCCCAGATACTTTGAACGAGGGGTGAAGGAAGCTATATTACTATCAGGGTTAACCAACCTACGTTGAACAAGGACGGGGCCGGCACAAGCTCCAATTGATGGAACCTCTGTCGGGTTCACGTGCTCGATGGAAAGTTTAAAAAATCGGGAATTTATGCGCATTTTGTTCGTCTTACAATTAATTTAAGGGTTTTTATTTCTGAATGCAATTTTTAAATTTGGAAAAGGGGGAATTTAGACACCCCGATACAAAAAGAATGGATCCTTTTCAGCAAACCCCTTTCAATCAGAAATTTTTCATCAACCCCAATCCCCCAACTACCTGTCAAAAAAGGAAATTACGCCACTGGAAAACACCATTGCTTGGGCGAGGGTTAATTACTAGTGTGCAAGGGGAGGACGCAGGATGACCGCTAATGTACGCCCTCTCTATGACCATATGCTTACAAATGTGCTAGTAAATAGGTATGTCACTGGTTAATTTGTTTTTTTTTTTTAAGGCAGATATTGGCAAGATACTTATTTTGCCTCCGAAATCCATTCACTCATCTACAAAAGTTCAAAGTTTTTTAGCGGTGTGTTATACGTCAATTTGAGGTCAAACCTTTGTAAGATTGGCTTTTAGTCAAACTGGCCATGGAAACAACTGTTTTTAAACACTTTTGGTGATTTGCCTAACCCCCCTATTAATATAAAACTATATGATACAGGTCCTAAGAATTCTATTACTTGCTAAAAAACGCCACCCAGAGATCGGACAATGTTGTTGTAGTATCCAATGCCTCTGATAATTAGTTCTGTACGATAAGTACCAGTAGAGCGGGAGCGCGGACTTGGGTCAAACATCATCGTTCATGTCCCACTACATCTAAGCTTTGACACCTTTGGTAGTTAGTATGAACCCTCTACATCAATGCAAGGTAGTTAGTGGTGTCAAATTGTGGTGTCACTTTTTCAATAGGGGCAAATTTAATGTACACAGTTGTCAAACTTTTAAATTACTCCAATCATGTTGAAATGTATGCCATATTGTGCAGTGTTGTCCGTCTCGTCATAAGGATTCCAAAAATGTATAGTTTGTACCATCTATGCCCATTGGTTTTAGAGTTATTGGGTAAAAATGGCTAAAAGTGCAAAAATGTCAATTTCCATTTGTACAGGGGTCACAATCAGAAGTTGCTCCAATTTTGGTAAAAAATGAAAAAATTATTCACCTAGCTTAATGTGTCAAAATAAGGAATAGTTTGTAGCATCTGCAATGCATAGTTATCATGTTATGTGACAAAATAGGTCATGGGGCAACATAATCCAATTGGCATTGACCTTCTTTGACTTTATCTTGGTAAGTAAACATTTAACATAATAAACTATACTATACTTTTGGGAGTCCTCATTCCTCGGGCAATAATTTGCAAGTATTTAAAATATAATCAGAGTAACTTTCAATGTTAACCCCTGTACAAATTGAGTTTGACCTTTTTTACCTTTTTAGTAATTTTTACGCTATAACTCCAACACAAATAGTCTTAAGTGGTACAAACTATACATTTTTGGAATGTGTCATAAATTAGGAATAGTTTGTAGCTGGGCCATATGGAAGAACAGAGGAATAGTTAAGTTTTCCTCTGAATATGGACCCAGGGTGAAGAATAAATAAACAAACAAAGAAACCTTATAAATGTTTCAACATGTTTGGGGATAGTTTAAAAGTTTGGTCCCTGTGTAACCTTAAATTGGTCCCTATTGAAATAATTTTAGCCCACTAACTTGCATTGATGTAGAGGGTCCATACTAACTACTAAAGGTGTCAAACCTTAGATGTAGTCGGGCATGAACGAACTCCCTAAATAAGGACCCTATGATATTCTGCTCCTGCTCTACAGACAATTCTACAGTAATAGCATCTCATATTAACCTTTGTGAATGCAAGCAAGTAATGTTGGTTTCGCCATAGCACAAACCCCATTTCGTCGGCTGCATTAGACTTAGACATTTAATAGGCTAAGACTCTTGATTGAGTATTTTAGTGAACAACCCACATTTAGCAAACCTTATTTGGCTGGTCATGTAGTGGACTCCATGTTATTAATCCGCCTCGAAAGTGATCGGCAAAGGCTTCATCAACATGATCAAGGCTATGTAATAGAAACAGGCAGATGACTGACATCCAGATCACCATGACTATTTTTCTGAAATATATAAATACATGAACTACACTGTTAGAACTCTGTTTACAATTTTGCTGTTTAAAAAGAGTGTTGTTTAAAGTGCTGTTGTTTAAGTTTTAAACAATGTTGTTTAAGTTTTAAACATTGTTTAGTTTGTTGTAATAACGTGTTGTCTTAAACAAGGTTGTATAATTTTTAATTTTTTTTTTAAACAACTCGCAATCTTTAACCAACTGCTGTTTACCCTGGGCATCGCTCAACCTTGTTTAAAAGTCAAATTAAACAACTTGTTAAAAAATTTAAGCAACTGATGCTTAAACGTTTGAACAAGTTGTTTAATTATTAAACAAGTTGTTTAATTTTTAAACAAGTTGCTTAATTTTTAAACAAGGTATTGAGCGATGACCCAGAGGTAAATTACAGTGTTTGTTTAAAATTTTAAAACTTGATTAATTTTGTTCTAACAGTGTAAAATTAGAAGCTATAATCGTGGGTCACAGTATGTATGTATGTATTATAGTGTATGTATGTACTGTATGTATGTATGTAGTATGTGTATGTGTGTGTGGTGTATGTGTATATATATATATATATATAGTATATATATGTATTGTATATGTTGATGTGTGTATGTATGTGTTGTATGTATATGTATGGATATGTGTATACTATATATATATATGGTGTGTGTGTGTAATGTGTGTGTGTGTGTGTTGTGAGATGTGTGTGGTGTGTGTGTGTATAAATGGACGATTCAGGTAAAAACAATGTCTCGGGTAAAGTAAATGTCATTTTGTGCGTAGAAATTTGGCATCCATCAGTTTTTGAATATAAATTAAGTTTACTTTTTGAGTTAAGTCAAAAAGACAGACGGGACTGTTTTTGCTGAGTGTATATATATATTCAGACCGACGCAGTGTTTTCAAATTCAGACTAGCGCAGTGTTTATTCAACATGTAATAAAGCACTGCGTTAGTCCAAATACATTTTCGACTAGCGAAGCGGTTGTCAGATTCGCAATAACGCACCCATTTTCAAGTACGGGACTACGAAGTGCTTTTCATGTGAAATATACTCTTTGAAGTACGCATATAATTTCGGACTAGCGTACTGCTTTTCAGATTTAAATTTCGAAATAGTGCATGTTCGGACTGATGACATGTTTTTCTTATTCGGGACTAGCGAACCATTTTTTCGGACTAGCGAACCCAAAATGGTTTTCGGACTCACGGCCCTCTAAGGATAGGAATTTTCTGTGTTCCGGAATACGGACGTTTCAGACTAGCGACTCTTCAGACTAGCGACGGTCGGACTAACAGCGTTTACCGGGGGATTTAGTGTGCATAAACATCCAAAATGAGCCTAGGCTAGATAAGGTGGAAAGGTACATTTCGTGATCCACGCACTCATGGCACCTCATGGTTCACAAAGAATCCCACAAAGGTTATGCTTAAAGCAATAAATAGCCACATTTTTGAAGAGCACCACCAATTTTTCAACAATTGTGAGATTTTACACGGTGTAAACTAACCTGTGAATGGTTAAGCTCAAAAATGTCTGTGGGTCGCAACGAAGGAATTGGTAATTAGAATAAATCGGATATCGCGATAATATTCACGGCTGCTGGAAACGGCCTTCAAGTATGATCGAATAGCCGGGAATAGCGCAATGGTAGTGTACTAGTTTCGTAGCCGCAACCCGGGTTGTATCCCATAGGGCTACAACTTGGGGTTTGAGGATAATATGGTAGGCCAGCGACAAATCTCATGTACATTTCCAGCAGGCAATGATGCATGTAGACGTTTGGTCACACAATGCCCAATTGAGAAATATCATAGGGATTAATGTTAAACTAAGGACTTTGCGATTTACTATCAATGCGATCACTTAGTTTGACGGGAAAAATCGGCAATTCGTCGGCTTCTATACAGGCTTCTATCGCAGCAGCGGCCATGTGTTTACATTCTCGAGGCTGTATAGAACCTGGAAACAAAAACGCTATAGGCCAATGACCTGTATAGAGGTCCAGGTCATTAGGCTAAGCGGCTGCGACAGCCGCCGATCCCAGGTGCCAATTTTCACGTTCGTCACATGCTCAGTTTGGAGCTTTTAGTGATGATTGCGAATATTGAAAATACAAGAAGGACAGCATATAATCGTAACCAAGCACTCACTGTGTAAGTCAATGGACCATCACAGCTTAGACAGTCTAGCTTAGAAGTGTAAATCATCCTGTACAACGAGACGCAGGAATTTTATCAGTTAAAAAGATTTCAGTTATTGCGGTTACGTTAAGATTTAAAAAGAATATGAAAGAGTGTACTCTAATTCTTCAAAATTTCTGTTTTGAAAAAAAACATTGTATTTCCAATGGCGGCGACTGCATCGCAACTTCGATTGTGCCAGCGTGCCTGGTGCTAATTTTAAACTCTGCACAGCAAAAACAGTACGATTTGCATATGACCAACATTCAAATGCAAATTTGCGCGAGTTCCGGATGGTAAACGAAAAGAAGAGGTAGCAACAACATTGATCAAAGTGAGACTGCAGCGTGGGCAGTACCTTGAGGGAAGTATTTCATTGCATTTTACGGAGTTGTTACCCTCACAATCGACATAGTTACTTTCATAGATTGCTACTTTGGCTTTACTAATGTCGCTGGAGACGTTTAGGAACTGTAAGTACTTTCTAAAAAGGAATTTTGAAGAGCACATAAGTGTCCATGTTCCCGTTCAGTAATATCGGTTTCGTAAAGGGTATTTGTTCGACCACTAGTATGTGTCTACCTCTTAGTTAGTAGTTTAGTGGTTCAGGCATGTCAAGTACGAGATCATTTCTTGAGGTGGCACTATTTCATCAGGACGGCTAAACGTAGCAGCTGCCGTGAAGTACAATCTGGGATCCCAATTTAATTACAAATGCTGATGTTAGATTTAATGGCATTCGCATTTTTAGCATTCTCTTCGCAGGTGTAGTTTCCAGCAATTACAACATAACTGTTGAAAAAAAATATCAAATTTAAAATTTGCGCGGCTTCAACAAAGTGCATGTTATTGCCCCAAAATATCAGTTCTGATGGGGTGTTTAGTTAGCACAAATGTTTGTATCACCTGCCCCATTATTTTATATTGTCTTGCAATGTACAGGTTTGAAAACAAACGAGGTGCGCTTTCGTTCAGATAAAGCTATCTGATGTACTAGCAGTGGATTTACGGTATACATGATAGTTGGTGCTGAAATACGTAGAAATCACTGGGGCCGCAAAATCACTGGAAGAGTGTTTTAAGGGAGTGAGGGAAGAATTTGAGCGGGGAATTGACGGAATGAGTTGGACGGTAGGCTGGTTTATTTTTATTTGTTACACGATTTTTTTTTTCTTGTTATACCGCCACTATTGCTGCCAAAGCCAGAGGCAATTTTGCAGATTTCACCCAGTTGGGCGTGGTGAATTGTACAGGCATACCAGGGACAGATGAAAAAAATATATGCACAGAAACGTTTGTGGGTCACATTTTGTCCGTGAGGGGTCACTCACGGGGTCAAAGACTCCTGGTAAGTCATTTTAACTCATTTTATACCTCACGAGTGTCGCGATTAAATCATAGACAGCTACCCCAAAATGACGTCCACCAGTTGACTCCCCCACTGAATTTGTTGTCCTTGGCACAGACAGCATTACTAAGAGGAGCGTCGCTCAAGGCAAAACCCCCTTACCATTTGATGTGTCATGGAAACCCATAAAAGTTTCTTTGTGGGAAGCTTCTTGGGCTACAGGGCCCACATGAATAACAATAAATCCAATGCATTTACATTACAATTCAGAAATTCCCAATTTACCCCCACGAAATAGTCAAACACACCTAAAATAATGAATATCGCATCGGTTTGCTATGCACAGATGTGCCCAGCCCATTTTAGAACATTTCATTTGGATACCCTGCATGTCAGTATGTGTATCTATGTGGATGCAGTGGAGTAAACCAGAACCTTCGAATGGGGGGGGGGGGGCAAGGATTTCTGAGGGGCCCGATTTGGGTCCTTCTCCATGGACCACTCTACAAAAGGTCAGTTTATTGGGGGGGGGAGGGCAAGGGGTCTTGTAACTTACCTTCTCATACTTTGACGGTTGTACAATAGCTGGCTAAGACGTGCCAGAAACAGGCATCGATTGATTTTGGATATTCCAAAGTGGAATACCTGAAAGAGCTTTGTAACGCATGTCCAACTGACTTCAGGTTTGTGCAGAAAGAGTGTTCTTTCAATCACAAAAAATGTCTGCACTGGTTTGAGATGGCCTCTCCAATCGCAAACTTCTGTGACAATCTGTCTGGGGGGATGAAGAGGGGTGGTTGGTGTATTTTTTTTTTGCTCTTAGTGATCACAACATCTGTAACCAATTCAAAATGGCGGGTCAACAAAAATCTCCCGTCTCGGATCGAAAAATGGGAAAATGACTTTTCAAAAGGACTTTTCCCATAAAATTTGGCCCATAATAGAATAAAATAACTACATTTAACAGTGCTTGCAATAAAAATTGAAAAAGAAGTTATCAACTACAATTAAGGGACAAAACAAGTTTGAATAGCGCACCCAAAATGCGTATTTATACTAATAAGTATACAAAGGCCATGGCCGGATTCGATTTTTTCCTCACCGAAAAAATTGCGCAACTGATAATTAGGCAATTACCTTAAAATTTGGGCAAAAATAATGGAATTGAAACATGGTGCCCGACAAAACAAAACGTTGGTCCATGTGGACCCCCCCATACAGATGTTGATATATATGCTACCGGTTTAAATATGTGAAATTTCAGTGTGTCGCTCTAGACATTCCTGAGTATGGGAATTGGTGAAACCAACTTTCAATATGAGACTACGGGCTTGTATAGCAACTACATGCAACAATAAATAAGTCCCAGCCATATTTAAATATCATGGTGATCAGTTGGGCATTTGTGGATGCACATTGGCTCGCCCCCTCCCCCGAATTCCACCACCCACCCCCCCCCCCAAAATTAGAATTTTGTATTAATTGAACCGTTTAGCGAACTATGTGCCATGCAAATTTGATCGTCTACTTGCCTGAATACATACTGCCAATTTTAATATTTTCTGCTGTCCTTTACAGAAATTACAGTACGGTAGCTATGGGAGTGTAGCGCAAAATTTGCTAATAACAACACCAAAATGCAAGACAGAATCAACTGAAATTTTGGGAATAAGCTTTCGCAGGATAAACTAGTGACACATAATATACGAAGGCTAAATCACAAAATGCAATTTTAAAATATTTAGCACCATGGCCGCAATGACCTTTGACCTTAGAGATAACTTATTCCTGAAAATTATATATAGTGAGCAATTTGGGAGATTCGGCCACTGAGTTCTGTTAACAAAAGCTTTTTATCTCTTCTAAGAACATCGTGACTTCTCAGGTGACTTTTGACACCGATTTCTTGTAAAAGTGCAAATGCGTATATAAGACATGATTTTGATGGAATGTACGTGGCCATTAGTTTATTATAGTAGGAATAGGATATAGAGGGTTAAATTAGGTCACATATTCGGAACAAGCTCCATCACACCCCCCCAAGTTGAGCTGACACCAGTTTAAAAAAGAATGAAAAAATGCGAAACCAAGAGTGTTCCCTGCATAAAATGCGTCATGAATCCAAGATGGCCGCCAATTTACACTTGCGGTGCCATTTTTAGTATTTTGACTGCACAACTCCATTGTCTGAAAGTTGTATGAAATGTTTTTACCTTTTTTGTTTCCCCTAAAAGGACTTTTTATATGCGTCATGGGCGCTTTTTCACATAGCAAATTACGGCACTCCAACTTCAAGGCACTATCAGCGATTTGCCAAACAAATATTGAAAAAATATCAAAAAATCGATGTTTTGGGGTTCAATTTTCTGATTTGCAAATTAGCGCATAATCTGCTATTATGTGTAAGCCACCCCTCGCACACAATAAAAGTCCTTTTGAAGAAAATGAAAATGAAAATTTCATGCAACTCCAGAAATGGATTTTTTTTTACCTCAAAAACATAACAACTTATTCACATTAAAAACTAAATCAGATAAAACTAACAAAAATGTGCATACAGGTTAACTTGGCGGGCCATATTGGATCATGTGCATTTTAGCCCTTGGGCACCCTATAGATTTCGCACATTTTTTCATTCTTTTTGTCCAAAATTTTTAAATTAGAATGATTAAAGTCATCAAATTAGGGTGTGATGTGTTTGTTCTGCAAAATATGACCTTCTAAAATAACCTAACACCTACCCCTCATTATAGTATATGGGCTTTGGCGCATGTGGATTTTTTTTCTTTAAGTTCACTCCCAATAGGAGTGGGCTAGAGGAGGGCAAATTATGTTTTTGGTTATTTTCCATTAGGGCTGGGTTTTTATTGTATTCTATTAATACATACTTCAACATGCAATGACAATTTTGTTTTTGCCTCTGGTCCAAGTATAGTATATAACCGCCGCCTGCGTGACTCCTACCTGAGACTAATAAAAAATGCTGTCGTTTTTCATTATTAATTTCGAAGCTTTTTCGACTGCCAGACTACCCAATAATCCTCACGAGTTTGATCATCGCAATGCAAAAAAATGCGAAATTTTGCTGCAACTTTAACCCTTTTTTTACAGAAAATTCTCTAGAGGGTGTCCTCGAAAGATTATTTCACCATTTGATGAAGAAAATATGTTTTATTAGATATGACATTTTGTTTGAAGTGGACACCCCTAAGTCTTAATGACATTTAGATTTTGCTTCCAACCATTTTAGTCAGCTTTCAATGGTTTAACGTCAACTCTCGCTGCCGATTTGCCAAGCGAATCCTGTTTGCCAAGTTGACTGGTTGTTACGCGATAGTAAACGTGGTACACTTGACATGGGGTATGTTCAGTAGTATTGAGTTGTAACCCAATACAAGGGAATTTAATTAAAAAAAAAAAAAAAAAAACGGCGTACGCGACGTCCCGTAATACAAACCCGGGGCCGGGGGGCACAGATGAATGATATGGGTTGTAAGGCTGAACCTCTGTCAAGGGGGGGGGCTGCGTGCCTCATTATGGCTAGACTTAGTCACCATGGCACAAAACACGTGACTTTTACAGTACGATGTATTTTGACAACTGTATGTCCGGGAACGCATACAATGCAAGGTATGGTTGCTCAGTTCCTGACATAGTAAAGGTACTTTTATAACTATATTGACCGATCCGGTGCTTCATAAAAATGTCAATACTTTACTTACAAAGATACGGCAGGTACGGTAAGTACGTATAGCCTGTTTTCCTAAAATTGAAAAAAACGTAAAATTGAAACGCGCGTTTAAAATTCTCATACTCAGACTGGAATAAATACCGAAATGGCATTGTGGGAAAGGGGATGCGGCCGTACGATTGCGTGTTCACTTTTCCGTGTTTGGCGACAACCGAACCCTACAAAAACGTTCAATTTTCTCGCTAGGTCTTATAAGGTTCAACCCCATTACGGTACATATTTAAAACCAAACATATAACGGAACCTCTGATGCAAAAATCTCCATAGAACCCCTTCGTTTCCCGGAGATCTTTGAGATTTAGTTTCATTTGCGGACTGATAACGTTAGTATCTAACGTTAATCTCTCGCGCAGTAACTAATTTCAAGATAATATTTTTCGGAGTCTGCGAACACAGCTACACACTTTCCGCATACCGCCGTATTACAAGAGAATCTACTATGAAAGAATGACACCTGGCTTTGAACGAGGACAAAAAGATGATTGCTTGCTATTATGTTAAACTTAGTTGGAAGGCCTCGCGCTTCGCGGGGTCTCCCGCTAGCTGAGTAAACGGGATCGATCACGGTAAACAGGACGGTGGGGGCAGTAGTATAGTCCTTCCGGGCTGACAGTCCGTGAACAATGGTGAACTAGGGCATCGATTCAGTGACTCTTCACGCAACATTATTTTCACGCTTTATCGTTGTCATCTATGGAGCCCAGGGCCTATTATACCTGCCAGACGATGATTACTTTTCACACCGGTCAACTGAACGAAGCATACCGGGGCCGATCACTGATGAAGAGGTGACACAGTGGCCACACACCACCGCAACCACACAAGGCTATGATACCGACAATTTGGGCATATTGGTCGCCTGTCCTAGCTTGACCCCTCTAGTATAAAACCTGCGGTCGGTATTGCCTGCCATTGAGGACGACTTTGATTGGTACTTCTGGAAAAACTATTTGCCAAACCGTATGAAGTACCTCACGCAAAGTTCTTCTGACCAAATACAGATACAGTCTCACATTTTTGTGTTTTGTCAACAAACACAAAAACAAACAAACAAACAAAACAAAACAAACATCCTATTGATTTCGGTACAAAACTTTAAGCTCATGGAGTTTCCCCCTGCCGGCCGACATCCGCATAAATTTTAATTTGGTGGAGGTTTATTATTTTGACAGTTGCACACTAT